>CAUYRT010021036.1:0-26437 GCA_963574885.1 Lepilemur ruficaudatus
TTTGTCAGATGTACAGCATGCAAATATTTTCTCCCATTCTGTAGGTTGTCTAATCGCTCTATGGATTGTTTCCTTGGCTGTACAGAAGCTTTATAATTTGATCAGGTCCCATTTATTTATTTTTGTTGTTGCTGTGATTGCCTTTGGGGTCTAGAAGAGATTTGTTTTAAGGAATTGGCTCAGGTGACTGTTGGGGCTGGTAAGTCAGAGATCTGCAGGCTGGAAACTCAGGTAGGAGTTGATGCTGCTGGGTGGAGGCAGAGTTTTTTCTTCTTTAGGAAACGTGACTTTTTGCTCTGTAGGCCCGCCCAGTGATGGGATGAGGCCCAATGACATTATAGACAGTTATCTCCTTTACTTGTGGTCACCTGATTCTAGATGTTAAGCACATCTACAAAATACCTTTTCAGTAACACCTTTATTAGTGTATGATTAAATGGCTGGGTGCCACAGTCTGGCTGAGTGGACAAAGAAAACTGCTTGTCATACAATGCATACGTACCGTTGGAGAAAGAAAATATTTCTCCTGAAACATGTTGTTATCACAGGAACTGTTATAGCAGAGTGGGACACACTGAAGAGAAGAGTTTTTAGATTGTAGCAGAATTCAAACTTAAATATAAAATCAACCAAATACTGAAGAGGGACCAAGAGTCTTATTTTTGACTCTGAGGTTTTTTTTTTTTTTTTTTTTTTTTTTATGAAGAATCATTTTATTCTTAGCAAAGAGTTTTTAAAGAAAACTTATCAATTTATTTGTATTTTTATGTACTGGTGACATTTTAGCTAATGAGTAGATCTGGATATATCTCTCTTTATAATCAAAATAAGGTCTGGTAAAAGTATATAAGATTGAATTAAATATTTTCTGATTTGTACTTTAAATTACTTACAGTGTAATAGGATGTTATAAAATAGTCATTTTAGAATAGTATAAAGTTATGAAGACTTCATGACATTGGAGCTTTTAATCATTTTTTAGCATTATTAAGTTTTGCTTGTCATGAGAATTCTATGGATTATTACAAGTCATAATACAGCGTAATTAGTTGTACTGTGTTCAGGGTAAACCTGTTAAATCTTTTATGTAAGCAGAAAACCTCATTATTTAATTTTCTTTAAGGTGAGGTGAATGCCTTCTCGACTCGAAGTGTATCATACATAATTAAGGCTCCACTAGCATTTGTTCACAGTATTGCTAAAGAGTGCTGGCTGGAAACACTTCAGTGAAATACACATAGTCAGTTTGCATGCTAATGCCTGCCGATCATCGCCAACATTGCCCTCCTAGAAGATAAATAACCAGAGTTGATCATGTATTATTATTAATCTGAAATGAGTTATATTCAGTAAATTGCCAAATCTTGGTCATAATAGTCAAAAAAGAGAGCTGCATGATAATGATCTAGAGGTAGAACACATGCTAGCAACTGAAAAATTACAATTATGTGTCCTGAATGTATTGCTTAATTATAGATACGATTTCTATGGCAAATGGTAATGATTTACATGACTGTTGAATAATTGGATTATAAATGAAACCTGTTACTAAGCTAAATAAATTATTGGCATATAGTGTCCATTTACAAGCTAATGTTCTTACCTCTAGCATCATTTACAAATTAATTACGCTACAGATATAATAATGTTCCACGCATCTTTCACATTCCCGTCAATATGGAGTTCATTCCACTATAATGTAAAATAAAAAAATGTAGAACAATTACTTCTGCTTCAGAGAATATGGATTACCTATCTTCTAGTAAGATGCTGTAATTTATTTAGATAACAGCATTTATTGCATTGATGTAAAAAAATTACCCAATTTCATATCCTCTCATCTTTGCTAATTCCTGGGGAAAAGAAATCCTTTTCATTTTAATCAAAATACCCATTGACTGTTAATCATATTATAAAGTATAATAATTGACCCATTGGTTTTGATTGCCAAAGACATGAATAAGTGACTTTATTTGACTTCAATATAGTAAATTAAATGGTAAAGTGGATGTAATCTTGCTTTCTGTTAAGACCAACTCATTAATGTGCATGTAAAGATGTCTATAATCAATTTAACAGCTTTCTGCATTTAATATACACTAAGAGTTTTGTTTTTGGAACAATTTAGTAACTTTTAGAGATTTGAGTACAAGTGTTGGCAATGCTTCTGTAAAATTCTGTCTACATAATATATGGGACACAACCTTGGGTCATATCTCCAAGGAAAACTACCACAATTAAAGGGGAAATACTTTGCCACACTCACTTGTTATCACAAACTAATTGTATTAAGTGCCAGCCCCATCCTGAGTGGTCTCTACCTTGGTTTCTCCTAGTAAACAGAAGACTAGGGGACATGGAAGAACTGGCACATGGCTCCTGAATTTTCCTCCAACACAGCAAACACATTGGCACTAATCTGTACCCTTCTCTTGGCTACACTCTCAGCTTTGATGTACTGCTTGAGCATGTTTTGGTTTAACTATTGAGTGTGACCCTCACACGAATAATAAAGGATTTTTGTTGGGGAGATAATGATGGTTTTGTTGTTACTAAATCACATTTTGTTGTAATCCCTCTTTACCCCTTGCTAGATGGCAAGTGTAATGAAGACAGAGCCTATGGCTATATTGTCCATTATTTTATGTCCTCGATCTATCACAGTGCTTGAGTATAGTAAGTATTCGATAAATATTTATAGAAGGAAAGAGGAAAGAAAGGAGAGTGAAAGAAAAAATACCAACACTGTTCTCACTGTTACACTAAGAAAATAATTTTGAATTCTGTTTCATGGTAGTACGAACACTTGATTTGATATCTACCCTCTTAACAAATTTTGAGTGTACAAGGCAGCATTGTTGACGACAGGTACAATGCTGTACAGCAGATCTCTAGAACTTATTCATCTTGCTTAATTGAAACTTTATGCCCGTTGATTAATAACTCTCAGTTTCCACCCTCCCTCATTACCTGGCAACCACCATTCCACAATTTGATTCTGTGGATTTGTATATTTTAGATACTATATATAAGTGGAATCATGAAATAGTTGTCTTTCTGTGACTAGCTTATTTCACTTAGCGTAACACCATTTCCATTTACCTGCTTAGGCCTGAAAAATTGTGTTCATCCTGGGCTGTTCTCTTTCATACTTCAGAATTTCTCAGTGAATCCTTTTGGCTTTGTCTTTCAACTGAAGGTAGAAATGAACCACAGACCATTCTTACTCCAATCTCTCTAGTCCTAGCTACTATCATTTTTCTTTGGGTTATGGTGATAAAATCCTAATTTGTCTCCTTATTTCCTCTCTTACCCCACTAGTCTTTTCTTCATAAAGCAGCTTGAGTGGAATGAAATAATAATAGCATTGCTGTGTGCCAGGTGTTGCTTAAATCCCTCATGTACGTTATTAATCTAGTCTTCATAATTACTTATTGATTATTTTATTCACTTATTTTCTTAATAATTTATTTACTTAACTACTTATTTAATCTATACAATTATTAAGTGATCAATTTATCAATTAACTCATTTAGCCTTCAGAGTAACTTCCATGATCCTTCTGAGCCTGAACCATTCACCTAGAAACCATGTCCTTAGCTATCACCTTGTATTAAAAACAATTCTTTTTTTTTCTTGGTTTCTATTTTTGTTCTTTAGATTTTTTTTTTAGAAATTTGTTTATTGCACTGCTCTGTACAAAGAACTAGCTTTTGCTATTATTATTATTTTTTTGGTTTCTTGAAATGACTATGTAGTTGATTTACTTTCAGTTTTTAATTTATTTTGCATGCATGTAAAGCTACTTATTTTCTTGAACGTATTTCTTTGGCCAAATTTTACAGATTTTCTTAATAACATCACTGTCATGTCTAGTAGTTTATCATATCAACTTTCATTTGCTCTTAAATGCAAACATTATTTAGGGAAAATTTTTCAATTTTATGATTTTTTTGCTATTCTTTTGTAATTAACTTAAATGTCATTGTTATGAGATTATACATATTGAAATGTATATTTACATATGTATTCCAATGTTAATAATGGCACGTTTGCTTTTTTGTGTAAGCCCATATGTGGAAGATATTTTCCTAGCTCTTTCACATTATTTCATCTTTTGTTTCAGTTGTCTGTCTTGCATATTATAGCTTCCTTCCTTCCTTTTACTCAGTCTTAGAATTTTAGAGAGAGTAACCTTAATGCATAACATATTTAATACATAATTTAGCCCATTCACATTTGTTGTAATTCATGATGTCTTTATTAACTAAACAAAATAAATTGGATGAGAGGAAGGGATTAGGGTTTTATTTATTGTGCTTTTTTACTGCTTCTTTCTCCCATTTCTTCCACACTACCATTTTTCTTTTTTATTAATTGAGGTTCTTTGCATTGTTTTTATTCTATCTTTTTTTGTTGCAACTTATTCTAGTGATTAAAGTTTTGAGGAATATAGGTGAAAATATCTTATGTCAATGTGTAGACTTAATCAATACTGATTTGCTTCTTTTTACTTTTCTAGTGGTTAAAATTTTGAGGAATATAAGTAAAAATATTTTATGTCACTATCTAGACTTAATTAATCAATACTAATATATTCACAAGCCTTTATCTTTAGGATACCTTCCCTTTCTACATTATCTACTTTTAAATAATTAGATATTAGATTCAGATTACCATTATCTTATTTTTAAATTTTGCAATAGGTATTTTTTAGGTTTGAACATAAGTTGTCTGTTTTCCTTGCTTCCTGCTCTGTGATGTTGTCTTTCTCTTTCTTGGGTTATTTTTTGTTTTGTTTCATTGCATCAGTAATTTTTTTCAGAAAATGCCTGTAGGTGTTAAATTTCTGAGCAGTTAGATATAAAAATATCTTTGTTCTTACATTTGAATGATAGTTTGGCTAGATGTAGAATTTAAAATTATAAAATGTTTTTCTATAGCTCTGTGGAAACACTGCTATATTTGTTTTAGCACATGGCCTTAGAGATGGAATATTAATACCAATCTAATTCCCATTTATTTGTAAGTAATATACCTGTTTTTTCCTCTCTTGACATACTTTGGAATTTGTTCATTATTTTTGGAGTTCTGAAATTGCATCAGAATTTGTTTAAATGCAGGTCTTGTTTATTAATCTTCTGTGCTCAAGGGGAAATTTCATCCTAAGGTGGATGTATTTTCTTTCGGTTCTAAATATGCATAATCTCTTGTTTGATTCCTTCTTCTCATCTGATCTATTTTGTACTTTTTAATGCATATTAGACAAACATTGGGGAGTAGGTTTTCATCCTCTGTATGTCTTAACTTTTCTTTCATACTCTCCAGTTCTTCATCTGTTTGTCCTGTAATCTGGGGCATTCTTAAGCCACAGACTTGTAGCCCACAAAGTCTTCACTAAGTCACCATCTACGACTTACCCTAAATACAATTTTGTTGTATTTTTTTATAGTGATCTATTTTTAATGTTTGTTTTCTTATATTAACCACTTCTTCTTTATGGCTGTGACATCCTTTTGAATCCCTTAAGATACTTCTTCTATTAATCATTTTCTCGAGAGCTAGTTTTTCTGTTTGTTGGCTTGAGTGGCCATACAAGCCATGTGCCTTGATGTTCCATTTCATTTTTCTACTTCAGCCTCCCCTGCAGATAGGTGGGCCACATACTGAATTGTGGCCGGTAGAACAAGAGAAAAGTCATACATATCCCTTCTGGGTCTTGCTCCTCAAATACTTCCCAGGGAGGAGGTGAAAAAGAGAGAGTGTGCTTTCTCTATGTTCTAATCACTTAATTGATGGCAGCATGCAAAGAATCCGGTGGAAGATTCTGAGTCATAGATGATGGCAGAGCTGCCACACATAGGAAACTGGTTCCCTGAATGATGGTGGAACAAAACCTCACTTTCGATCTTACCTCAACCTTCAATGGACTGTGACATATGTGAAAAATGAACTTTACCAAGCTATTTATATTTTTGGCCATGTGTTTTAGCACTTGGCCTATCCTGATTAGGATGATTGCCTGCCTCACATTCCTGTTGCTGTTATTTCTCTTATTTGTGGATATTTGGTTTTCTGTTTATATTTTTCATTAAGGGTCTATGCAGCAATTTCTCTTTATTCTTTGTGGATTCAGTGCATCTGCATCTTCTGGGTGAATGGAAAAGGCAGGAGATTTAGCCAGATGATATGTGTAAAACATGCCTTCTGGGCTGGGGGGTGCTCCTAAATGCCTTAAGTTTGTGACTCCAGTGCTCTTTTCTAGAATTTTCTCGAGTCAGATTCCTCCATCTACTACTTCGGCCTTTTTTAACTGAGGTCTCATGAATCCAACTGCCTAGTCAACACCTTCAGCTCAGGTGTTGAAGAGGCCTGTCAGTCTTGGCAGACCCCGAACTGAACTCCCGCAGCACATGGGGCTGCTGCTTCCCTAGAGCCTCCATATCAGGAGGTGAAGCTTCCATTCACCCTGTTGCTCATGTTG
The DNA here is from genome assembly GCA_963574885.1 of Lepilemur ruficaudatus. Lineage (NCBI taxonomy): Eukaryota > Metazoa > Chordata > Mammalia > Primates > Lepilemuridae > Lepilemur > Lepilemur ruficaudatus. The sequence goes on from CAUYRT010021036.1 coordinate 6,485, forward strand.
CTCATGCCAACCTTGGATTCAGCCCATCTCCTCCTTCATCCTACGTTCTACGCCCAATGCATGAACAAGTCCTGCTACTTCTGTCTCCACCTTCCGACAAATGCCACGTCTGACCGACTGTCACCTCTCCTCAACTACATCCCTAATCCATGTCACTGTCATCTTTCCCCTACTCTATTGCCACAGCAGTCCACCAACCTGTCTCCCTGCTTCTGTTCTTCTCACCTATGTTTATTATGTATTTAGCCATCTCAGAGAAACTTAAAACATAAGTCATGTCCCTCCCTGTAAAGAACAAATGAAAATCCCCATTTCTAGTGGCTTGAAGTCCTTAGCATGACCAGTCTGGTCCTACAGTGTCAAGCTCCTGCTTGCTTCTCTGACTTTGATGTTCTGTGCTTTGCACCATTTCTATCATTGTTCACTGCATCCCAGGCATGCTGATCTTCTCGCTGTTTCTGGAAGTCTGTTCCCTCCTCAGGGCCTTCACACTTGCTGGGAGCTCTTCCTCTTGATATCACTTGGTACTCCCAAGTATCACAAGGTACTTCCTTACCTGGTAGCTCTTTCTCTTGATGTCACTTGGCTTGCTCCCTCACTGTAGTTGATGCTCAAACCAAATGCACCTCCTTAGAACAGGATTGCTCTTCATCTAATTATCGTCCACTGTCACACTATCCCTTTTCCCTGCTTTCGATTTTTCATAGCATATAACACTGCCTCGTGTGACCAATATAGGTTTGTTTGCCTTTGTTCTTTCCCTCCTAAATGGGAGCATGATCAGGGCAGGGATTAATCACATCTTCACTGGTGTATCCCCTGGTGGTGATGAATTATGTCTGTTATGTAGCAGGTATAAGGCAATATTTGTTGCATGGGGCACTTTACCAAAGGACTTTAAGAAGGCTTTTCTGTGAATGCTGGAGTCAGATAATTCTTTTATTTCTCCTCTGTTGTCTTCGTGGAGATCCTGAATATCTTAAGCTTCATGATGCTTCTCTCTCTAGTTTGGCTAGGAGCCTTCCTGAGGCAGATGGTTAACTTTATTTAGAAAGTGGGTTTCAGGACTTTATTCCAGTGATAAATACTGTGGCTGCTAGTCATAGAATAAACAAGGGCATGGGAGAAGGCAGCCAACTAGACCAGCTGTTCACACCATGGTCCTTTCATAATTATCCTGGTTACTGCTTCTTGGCTATGTGTATTGCTTGACTCAGTGTGGGGTGTCTCTTGGAGAGCTTTAGCTGGAGTGTATTTTAAGGGAGAATTGATCTTACTTACAGTAGATTTCTCCGACAAAAGTTTGATCTTTGATTTTCTCTACTTCTATTTCTCCATTAGCTAATCCCATCTATTTTCAACCCTCAAGGATTTTTGTTTTTAAAGTTTCTTAGCTACTGATAGATAAAAATGTCCCCCAATGTGCTATTACTTCTCATAAAATGTATTTTTTTCCTAGTTTCAATAAGATTCTGTCTAGAAGGAGAGTTAGATGCATCTGCTTAATCTACCACTTAAATTCTGTCTCCTTTGGTTCTACTGTATAGTATTGGTCTTCTTTGTTATTGTTGGCTTGCCAAATGGAGCTAGAGATTTATCTTTTAATCACTATTCTTAAATTGTAAAGTGTTGTTCTATTCCCTCTTATAATTTAGGAAAGATATGAAAAATGTGGACCATATCTCTGATCAGAAATTACCATGAAAATCATTGTTTAGTATGGATTTGAGGGTGGAAAAGTTTATCAAGAGATCTCAATTTAACAAAAGAGAGATATGGATGTTCTTAGTGTTGAGATATCATACACATTCTTTGGATTGCCCGATAGTCCCACTGATTTCCTGTTTCTCTCACTGTATTAATCGATGTATTAAATTCAATACTTCAAACTGTGAGTTATTAGATCTCATATACTCAGATCCCTACAGCAATTTCTCTAAGCTCTGGTCACCTCTGCTACTTTGTAATCTAAAACTGCTCCGTAACTTCCTAGATAGAAATAGAGTATGTGGGGGCTTGGAGTATCAGATATACACCATATATAATAGCTGTGAGATTTCAGGCTCTGTAATGGATTATAAGTTATTTTTGAACCTTGATAGATTATAAGATTAGCTGCTTAAATATAGACTACCATGGATTGCAAATGTTTAGAAAGCTTTATCTTGGAATTGATCAGAAAAACAGAAATGAATATAATTTGAGATTAGAACAGTAGATTTCAAATGTCAGCCTGCATGATGATCACTTGGAGGGCTTTTAAAAATGCAAATTGTTGAGTGTCATTCTAAGAGTTTCCTGATTCACTGGGTGTGGGTGGGGCCTGAGAATTTGCATTTCCAGTAAGTTTCCAGGTGATGCTGCTCATACTTCAGAGGCAGCACTTGAAGAATAGATTAGATAGTATCACAATAGCAATTTCTAGGGACAGCTTAAAAGTTATTTGTTGATCTAAAGCCTGAATACTCAATTTTGGGATTTTTCATTTCCTTGCCCTCCCTGTGTCTCTGTTTCTCTCTCTCTCTCTCTCTCTTTTCCTCCTCCTCCCTCCTCTCTCCTCCTCCTCCTCCTCTCTCCCCCTTTTGCCATTTCTGGTGCCTTGCCTCTTAAGCACTGCACTGCTTGGATTATCCATTCAAGTTTAGAAGGAGAGCAACAGGAAAGGAATTGAGATATAAAGCTCGACATAAGGCGATCAAAATTTGTCACTCAATTAGATTTGGCAATTACCCATCTGTTTATCCGTAGTACAACTGTGATTATCAAAACTACTTGAGAATTAATAGAATTGTATGATTTTGTTTTCAAGCTAGATAGGACCATTGAGGCTACCTGGTAGAAACATATGTATTGATAAGACTGAAGCAAGAATATGAAAAGCATCTGAACCAATGTTCTCATTTCCAAGTGCTCTTCACTCTGTGCCGCCCACTCATAGCTATACTTTAAGTTGTCATTTATACTTTGATTACTTCCCTATGTATTTGTCATCACAGTTTATCAAAATCGGTAATACTATATATTTTGCACATAAGCAAGTATGTACATTTCCAGTTCTGGAAAGGGAAGAATTAGTGGCTCCAGATCACGTTGAAACAGTATAGCACATCACTACACCATTCTGCTGCCTGTATTTATGATTTAGCTACTCAATATTCTTGGTATAAGTGGAGTCATGCAGTATTTGTCTTTTTGTGACTGGCCTATTTCAGTTAGCATGATGTCCTCAAGGCTCATCCATGTTCTAGCGTATTGGAGAATTCCCTTCCTTTTGCAAGACTGAATAATGGATATACCACATTTTGCTTATCCATTCATCCACCCATGGACACCTGGATTGCATCCACTTTTTAGCTGTTATGAATAATGTTACCATGAACATACGTGGATAGATATCTTTTTGAGTCCCTACTTTTAGTTCTTTTGGGTATATACCCAGAGGTAGAATTGCTGGATCATATGGTAATTCTATTTTTATTTTTTTTGAGGGACCACCATACTGTTTTGCACAGCAGCTAAACCATTTTACATTCCCATCAATGGTGCACCAAGGCACAGTTCCAGTTTCTCCACATCTTCGCCAACATTTGTTATTTTCTGTTTGTTGGATAGTGGCCATCCTAATGGGTGTGAGGTGATATCTTGTTTGTCATTTTAATTTGCATTTCCTTAATGAGTAGTGATGTTGAGCATCTTTTCATGTACTTAGCAACCCTTTGTGTATATATATATTCTTTGGAAAAATGTCTGTTGAAGTCCTTTGCCCATATTTTAATCAGGTTGTTAGTGTTGCTGTTACTGAGCTATAGAAGTTCTCTCTCTCTGTTCTAGGTATTTATCTCTTACCAGATACAGGTTTGGTTCTGATGGTACTAACACCACTTCCTGTGACCTTTGAAGCCATAGTAACTGCAATGGTAGCTTATGTTTTTTTAAACTAATGTCATTAGGATTTGTCTATAATTATATAGCCCATTCAATCTCAGAGTTAGGCATGAGCCCCTGAGTTGAGGTCAGTGATGTGTGTCACTGCTATTGGGGGAAACATCTGCTGTTAGCCTTGTCTCGCTCTCCTCTAAGTCACCTCTCCTCTCTCTTCCCATAAGGGCCCACCCCACTGATCCTAAGCCATCCAAGTTACCTGAGTTCCAGCATGAATTCCGGCACGGTTATTACTTGGATTCTTAAGTTGAAATTCTTTTCATTCCTCTTTCTTTTTCTCCTCTTATTAAGTACCTTTAAGGATGTAGAAACACTCTCAATATAAAAAAAAAAAATCACAAACATGTGAGTTTCCATATTATCACTGTCTATGGACCAAGATGTCCTGACCTATTTTATAATCCATTCATAGGGTCCTCTAAAAGTTTTAAAAATAATCTGGAGCGTATTATTTCTTTGGATCCTCACTTTGTGACCCAGACCCAGACTTTGTGACCCGGTATTAAAATTCCAAGTCTGAGAAAGTTTGTCTGATTTTTCACAAGCTTAGTCAGCTAATTAGGAGCAGGATGAGGACTGGAATTTAGGTCTTCTGGCTCCACTGTATCTTTGAGGCTCGTGATATTCTACCGGGATATCATTAGAAGAAATGCCAAATGAATGCCATCGCCTCTTGGGCCCTAAACACAAAGCCTGGTTAAGTGTTTCATTGACATTCTTCCTGACATCTATAAAAATTCATATTTTTATTCACATACTGATTGATTTAGATGTGATGCAAATTAAAATAAGTTCCACAAAGCAGAAGAGAGGCTCTACATATATTTTGAAAGTGGAGTTTTTGTTCAGAAGTGAAAACATGAGATGTCAAATTGAAACGTTTCTCGTTATAAAACATTATGTAAGAGTGACTAGTCATAAGGTTATATCTTTTGGCATGATGTGTCTCTAAGCAGTTCTTGCATAAAGACTCTACCAGAGCTGACTGAGCTTCCCCAAGGCCTGAAGAACTTGGCAAATGTTGTTGAACCAAAATGACAACAGTAAAACTGTGTGGGAGGGATTCTGCATTAGGCATACCTTAGAATGTTCTTGCTCACATTTTAGCACCTCTTACTATGGAATAATACTTTCGTCGCTTTGCGTTTTTTTTTTTTCCTGCTATCTCACAGAGACTCAGGACAGGGAGTGCTGGGCTAGGCTTAGACATCAGAGCCGGGGATAGATGACAGGTATTCCACGCAAGTGACCATTTAGAGAGGATCAGAATTGCTCTGCTATGCATTGTTTCTTCTGGTATCTGAACTAATTGCATGAGGCCCATTGGTGGGGTCACTGGGCCATCTCACAGATAATATTTATTACACGTGCAAAGTTAAAACATATGGAGAACATTTGCATTTGAATAGGGGAAACAGGCTGTTAGATAAATTAAATCTTCTTTATATTTGCATTTTTCTTTCCTTAAACAATTCACCGTGTGACGTATTAGAGCTAGGAATATCCTTTTCAGTCGAGTTCTTCATTCTATGTTTAAACTTTTCCAGCACAGAGGCATATGATTAAAAAAAACCAAAAGTGGAGCTATTTTCCTAATACAAAGAAAAACACTAAGTGTCCTGTGAAACACAAGTTGTTCTTTTTAAGTTGCATTGCATGTATTAATAAATAGGACATGTTTTAGACTTATGTAAACTCATGTACTTTAAAATCCGACTCAACACCTGGAATTTCTTTTGTAAAGATATTAGAGAACATTTAGATTATAAGTCTTATCCTTGTGTATACATTCCTCAGACAATATTCCTCACAAATGCGATATGATACTTTGAATCAACTGGAATAGACCTTCTTTCTTCTACAGAGGTTGAGACATTTTTTGAGTGAGAGAAAATCGATTTTATGAGGCAACCACTAATTTTGTCGTTGCTGCTTTTGTGCCAGAAAATACGTAATTCCCAAGGATTCTGCAAGGAAGATGCTTATCAAGTTTACTTCTATAAAAAGAAAATAAGCATAAGGTCAGCCTGCATAAATTTCTGAAGACTCCTATGACATTGAGAAAGAGGAGTCTGTGTTGGCTTTGAACTCGCTAATTAGTACACACTTATAGCCAGGTACTAGCTCAAGTTAAATTGGAATGATTTGTTGGCATTAGGGCTTCTGGATTCATTTTGGATTTATATTAAAACAATTTTTACATTTTAAACCTTCTGTCAAATAGATTTTTTTTGTCTTGTGTACACATTATGTAAGGAAAACAATACCCTAACATTTTACATGCTGTTGTATAGTCTGTATGTTATTAAAAAAAACTTTAAGGAATTCTATGGTGACTTAAATATGAAACAAAATCAGATATTTCTGAAAAACGCGTTATAACATGTATTAAAAAGGCAACTGACATCCTAGACTCTGTATAGTATAGGTGTTCAATGCGATAGGTTGACCTATATCTCTAATTCTGGATATTTTTATTTAAAATAGTGCATATTTTAAGGCAGTTCACACTTGCATTAATTACTAACCACATCCCAAATCCTTTACTAACAAAAAAAATCTCTTTTCCTCAAACTTTCACAAATTATTCATATTTTCAACCCCCTACACAGTTGTTGGATCTTGAACTTTTCAAAACTCAAGGGAATAACATTACTGATAGTGAATTATGAATTAGGAACCTCTCTCTATTAATGACCTACCTATTTCCTTCCTTTTTGGTTTCATGTTTTAGTAATAGTTCTTAAAACAAAAAACAATAAGTTAAGTGATCAGAACAAATTTTCTTTCCTCTAGACATGGAACAACTCAACCTAGCCTCACATAAACTAACATGTCCTAGAGAAAGGGTTTAGAGTATAGGGTTCTTACATATTAATAAAAATGATCGGTAAAAAATTCATTACAGTTTCACTTATTCTGTTACTTCGAATTTCTAATCTTCAAACTCTCATGACCCACTTCTTCTCTGCAATGTGTTCAGTAGACTGTATTTGTCGGATTACTGGGCAGCAAGTTAGGTTTGCCTTTAGGAATCATAAATGAATACTCCCTTTTGTAATGAACAGTGTTAAATTTATGTATTTGGTCATATGCTATTAGGGAATGAGATCTCTAGATCAGAATACAGATTGTTTATTAATCACAGAACATCTTAGCACCACTTTGCCAAGCCCCAGTCCCTGTGGAGTAATGGCACGAGGAAATCCATCTCCACGTTCAGCAGTGTTGCACCACGTGAGAGGAACCCTGAAATTATGAAATTTGGAGCTTACGTAGGGCCACTGGGCATATCTCCCCTTCCTCCCCTCCAGAGAAAGAAAGGCTCGTATGCATTCTGGCATGTAAGTAAGTGACTCTCAGAAAGAGTGGAAACATATCTCCAGGTTTTATTTCATGTGCAAATGGTTTTGGAGGAGATACATCTCTGTATCTCGTTAGGAAGTCTCTATCTCCAACTTCCAAGGTGTGTTTACTATTCAGTCATCCTTTAACCAAGGTTGCCAATACTCTTTGCTAAGAAACCCCAGATCATGCAGAAATCTGAGCATATTCACAGAGAATTGTCTGTCAGCAAATGGTACTTGGTGGTGACTTGCAATGTTCTGGAAATGTTTGGTAGGGATTGAACCCATGAACTAGAATTATGAGCATTGAAACACATCTAAACCAGTTAGCAGTGGAAAATTCACATGTTTTCTGAGAAAAGAATTCTATAGTTTAACAATTATATGCAGGACATGCATGTCCAAAGTCTGAATTTTTATGTTTTATATAGTTTATCTTACAAAACAGATTCCAGTTCATATTATCTGGGAATACAAGTAGTTATTAAGGCCTTCAAAAGGCAAAATCAAGCTAGGCGTAAAACAGTGGTAAATATATAGCTAGTACAGTGTCCTTTAGTATCTGTGGGGAATTGGTTCCAAGACCCCTCATGGATACCAAAATCCACAGATGCTCAAGTCCCTGATATAAAATGGCATAGTATTTGCTTATAACCTACTCACATCCTTCTGTATGGTTTAAATCATCTCTAGATTACAAATGTCTAATACAATGTAAATGCTATATAAATGGTTGTTATACAGTATTGTTTAGGAAATAATGACCAGGAACAAAAGCTCTGCACATGTTCAGTACAGATGCAATTTTTCCCCAAATATTTTTGATCCAAAGTTGGTTCAATCCCTGGATGTGAAACACACAGATACAGGGGGTGGTGTTTAAGCTCCTCACTATGGTGTGATTGATTTTATACCTTTGTAGTATGCTCCTTATAAAGTGAAAGGTGTACTGTGTGATTGAATGCTAAGGCTAACGCTCTACCTTAAAATTCCGGAATAAGAGCCAGATTTCCCATCTTTTCTGGGAAGTGTCATGGGAGTATAAGCATCATGGTTATTAGCAATCCCAGAATAACTCTACTCCCACTTTGGTAAAGTTTAAGATCTTTTCCATGGTTATTTTATTTGTAAAGACAGTTAAAAGAGCATCAGAGAAGCATTTGTTAGGCTAAAGTACCATCCATATCAATTTTGTGGGAGCGTTTTTGAACCCTTAGTTCTTAACTCATGCCTAGAGTACTCTGAGTTCTTTGATACTTGCCTGATTCTCTGCTTACGGGAAAATGCGATGCTTGTCAGGTTTTTCAGAGGATAGCATGAGTCACAGTCTGATGTACTTGAAAAAAAAAAACACAGCGGGAATCCAAATACACTTATGTCATTTTTATGTGTTAGAGAGAAACCAAGAAGCATGAATTCTCACTTTTCTTAAAGTCTTTACAGTGTCAAAGGGATATTCGTGAAGACGAGTTGTGGGAATCTTTGTTTTGAAGTGCATCCAAGATTAGAAACCTGGTTTATGTGTACTATCCTGCCTCCCAGCCTGAGCTGCCTTTTTGTATTTATCCTGAGATAAAATATATATATATATATATATATATATATACCACTTTTCTTTTATACATATACGGTGCATATTTGTCTTTGACCAAGATGAAGCTCCATTGCCGCTGACCAATAGAAGGACAATTTTATTAGATTTAACTGAAACTTGGAGCATAATGTTTTCTTTCAAACCTTTGATCGCACATCATAAACAAAGCTTGAACTCTGAAATATTTCCAGTAAATTTCCTTTGTAATAGAGTATTGCCTGGAACATCCCCCTGAACTCTAATGACCACGGTTAAGTACAACCCAACGGAACTACTTCTTAGGAGGACTGAGAGTGTAGAAGACAGAGGATAACTGTACTGGTTCCATCTGATTGTTTTTATGTGGATACTCACTTTTTTTTTCTATAACTAGCCAGTTCTCATCGTGATGAGAGTATTCGGAGAGCTGGTTATGCTGACGCATATGTGTTATAACTTAAAGGCTATTTAGTCAAGGTCCCTGCACATCCCCCACCCCCGCCCCACCGACCTGTTCTAGATGTGACGCTGCCATTGCTGTGGTTCTTTGGCATGAAGAGAGCTGGCAGTGGAATTGGAAAGATTAGAAAGAAGAGAAATTCCATGAACCCGTCAACTCCAACTTGGTCATAAGATTAATTAATGAATTTAACTTATTTATACATGAAGGGAAGTCTGAGTGCAGAAGAGGACAATGGAAGTTGTGGGCATAAAGTACTTCTAAGAAAGTAAAAGTCCTTGAGACCATAACCTGCAGGTCTTAGGCCCTGGAACCCCGAGGTAGGTGAAGATGACTTCACTGAAATATGGCCTAGAAAGAGGTACAAAGTCTTAGAGACTGAAACACATGGATAAGTTAAAATTAAAGATTTACAATACCAGTGATCAATTTATTATTTCCATTATTTTTAGTTTTGGAGGTCACGACATAATTATCTAGATCAAAATATAGAAGATTAGATTTTTGGCTAGTAGTACTTTTGGGATCACTTTTTAAAAGAGCCCTGTTCTTCTTTTTGGTACGATTTTAATTCTGGTTTTTGAGCAGTCATCATCATCATCTTTTTTCATGGTAGAGCACTTTGTCATGGAAGCTAACACATTTGTTTCAAGACAATATTATGGACCCTTTATTTGGTAGTGGCCAAACTGCATTAAGCTTTAATAAAGCCAGGTGTTACGCTGAACTTTTTACAAACATTGCTTCATTGACTACTTGTTAGAAAACTGGTCCTATGTTACAGATAAGGAAACAGAGAAGTTAAGAAACCTTCCCAAGGTCACACAGGGAAGTGGAAATCAGGACTTGAATTCTTGACTACAGAGCACATGTTCTCCCTTAATTATGGATAAGTTTTGACAGGCTGGGTAATGCGGTAGTCACAAATGTTACCCACATCAGTGGCTTGCACAATAAAGATTTCTAGGTGGCCTTTGTGGGGGTCATCTGTAGCTTCATTCTTCCTCATCTTCACCCTGAGACCTACTCTGCCTAAGCAGCTGATGCGTTGCTAGGCTGGTGGAAGAAGAAGAAAAAACCATCATGATACACAAACTGACTCCTGAAGCTTCTAACCCGAAGTGGCATGTGTCACTTCTGCTCACGGTCTGTTGATTTAGACAAGGCAAACGGCCAAACCTGATTTCTGTGGGTTGAGGAAATAGAATTCTTTCCCAAGGAGAGGCAGTGAATATTTGTGAACAGTAATAACCTCTCTGCCTCCCAGCCATAGTAGAGATTTCTGAAAGACAAAAATGTTTCTAGTTCAACTTATGTAATAGGTTGATATTTAAAACAAAAAGCAGACTGTCATTTCACAGGGGTAAATTAATAATGTAACATCGGAGCCAGATACAAACTTAGGGTTCTTGAATTCGGGTTTCTATATTCTTACTCTGAAAGTCTAGATTTCAGTTTTATATGCAGAGGTGTTAGGTGAAGGTGTCTTGTTTTGCAAATAGAAACAGTCTCAGGAGACAAATAACAATGGCATGAGAAATTTATGAAGTTTATTTTTAGTAGCACTTTCAGGCAAGGTTTCACTGTCAATATTTTCGTTGGTACCCAAGAAGCCAAACGGAGGAGGCCATGTGGTATGAATTGATGTGGCTACAAATATTAGCCCTGACATTTTGTAAGTGAAAAATTACAGAAAAGATACAGAAGCAAATAAATATAGAGTCTCTGACATCCAGCAGAGATGGAACCGTTTCAAGCAATTATGTCCAAGGGTATTTTCATTGTAGTTTTGTTTATATTTGCTTTAATGCTTGTTTTTTTTTTTTTTTTCCCTACTAGTTCTCACACCAAGTGACTGATTGCTTCCTCCAAAACAATGTCAGCAGGACAAGGATATATTGGCAGGGTATCTTTTGAATCAGTAACCCCATACTGATCCTTGACCTAATTAACAGTCTGCTATAGGCATCTTGCTAATGCTAGCCCAACATCAAGAAAATTTTGATTATAGGAAACTTATGGGACATCCCACTCAATTATAAATTCAATTTTATTATATTAAAATTGTGTGAGCTATAGCTGGCTGGCAGCCTGAATGTTATCTTATGTCATTTTGTGGAACTTTTATTGGAATAGTGGGTTTGTTTTTAAAGGAATCCATCACTATTAGTCTTCGTGGCATATTTAACATCTGGTCAGGTCAGTTCAATACTTGGAAATGTGTTGATGTTTGAAAAGTTGAGAGCAGATTTTGACACATGCCTTTGGACTTAAGGAAACACCTTCGTCTGCAATAAATAAAATGTAACTGAACAAATAAAACTGTCACAGTGCTTTGAAAACTGTAGCATACTGAACAAATCTATGCCATAATTACACTTTCTACAGATGCAAAGAAAAATAACTTTGGTTATTGCAGTCTGAGCTAGGAATTTTCACTTACATTGTCTTATTTAATGTTCATGAGAATCTTCATATGATAGCTATCATTACTCTTTTAAAGTGGGAAGAGAGGCTCAAAAAATTGAATAATTTAAAGACACACAATCTGGAAGAGGTAGAACCTCTGAATACGACATCTATCCAACTCCAAAGATGTGGGTCCGTATAGGACTCCATCATGTTTTTTGTGTGCAACTGTAAGCTTTTAGCAGTTTCTCTTCTTCTATTTCTGGGCCAAGAAAGAGGCAGAAAATGCTTTGAGGTCCTAAAGGGGATTGTAAGGCAAAATAAATAATCTGAAAGTAGCTTTTACCATTTCTTAAATGGCTTTTCTGGGTCTGAGTTGGAAGTGGCTCCTACATTAATACATGTTACTAAAGCATTCTAATCAAGGACCCTTTCCTCTAAGTTGGCTGTAATCAGTAAATCCTGTTAGTTTATAACAGAAGAAGCAGCTTTTCATATCTTGTTGTTTGAATCCCCTTGGATGTTTTAAAAGAGATGACAAAAATAAATTTATTTTTCTGTGCAGATGCATGCAAAGCTAATTACTTTATTAACTAAATAATCAATGAAGGAAAGTTATGAGTAATAAGGGCAAAGAAAGTATATACCACTTCCTAAATCCTCATATTACCCACTTGCTAGGTTTGCAGTGAGTTTCGGCATGTACTCACGCGCATACCATATGTGAATGTTAGGAAGATTGATTTTTTTTAAAAAAAAATCTACTTCTACACCACATGAATAATATTTCCTACTGAAGGTCACTGATGCACAGAAGAAAAATAAACATTAACCACATGAAAGGAAAAATACATTAGATTCAGTTATATTGTGTATTTCATGCATTTATTATTTGTTTTTATTAAATGTAAGCATGTAGGTAACAAAGCACCTGATTTAAAAATTAATAACCTGGGGTGCAGATTTTAATTAAGGCATCCAACAAATGCTTTTTATCAATGCTTTATACTTTTATTTTTTTTCTAGCTGGCAGTTTAAGAGAGGTGAGAATATAGTCAATGGGAATGAGAGTGGCCGAGAGGAGGAATTCAGAAAAAAATCCAATGCAAAATTAACACAATTATCCGTCTGACAACCTGAGGTCAGGGCTGTAGTTATAAAAGAACTGAGGCACAGAGAAGTTAAGTAACTTACCTAAGATAAAGAGACAGAGAAAGAAACTGTCACAAAAAAAGAAAGAGGAAAAAGAAGGGATAAGGAAGCAGAGAGAGAGAACAAACTTTGGTGAGTAAGTCATTTTGTATCACCCATGTTTGAAATTCAAGAAGTCTGTAACTTTTGCCCATTCATTTAGAGGTGCCCTATGTGACATAGAGTCATAGAATAATTCCCTCTCACTATCCATCTTCTATGTTTTCCCTAGAAATAGAATCCTGGTTTTTTGAGCTATGCACGTAGCCAGTTAGGATAAATCACCTAGTCTTACACCTGGGTTAAACCAGGAGACTCTGTTCAATGAGATGTAAATAGGACTTTTTATAGGGGACTTCTGGGAAGTCTACCAAGGTAGAGGGCTCACCTGGGAGGGAAGAAATTTGCCTTTCCACATATCCTCCTTCTGGCATGGAATAACCCCCTGGTGGGTGGAGTTTCAGTGACTGTCCTGGGCCAGGAGGTGACCTGGAGAGAGGAAGCCAGTGTTTGGGTCTGGAGTAGCAGACTAGAAGGGCCCTGGGTCCTTGATGGCCTGCAGGTCCCACTGTAGCCCTAGAACACCTCTTTCTGGATTTATTTCATATGAGAGAGAAATGCAGTTATATTACGTTCATTACTTTTCTTGTAGTCATATGATGCTAAACCTAATCTCAACTGATCCAAACTCTTAATAGGATAATTTTAGAAGCCCATTGGAAGGATAATTGTTCTCTGGACTTTGGCGGACAGTGACCTGAGAAACTAGGAGAAATTGAACTAAGGGCCCATGGAAGCCATTGGACTATGGATTTGCTGGCTATTTGCTAGAATTATATTTTGAAATTTCTGGTTCAGAATATCACAAAAGGAGGTGGAAATTTACATTTTTGATGGGATGTAGATTTTTGGTTTTGTGCCTTAACTACGCTGCTAACAAAGCACAGCTGTACGGTAGATACAATGTTTTTAGTGTTACGAATATTTTACCTGAAAATAAATGAAGAAGAAATATAGGATAGTTTCCCTTGATATTTGGGCAGCGTTAGTTCTAACTGTTACAATTATGCAAGCTATTTGTTTTGGAAGAGCATTGGCCATTTGAGTAAGAATTTTGCACATGATCTTCCACAGTCATTGGGAAAATGACTTTATTTTTATTCTCTAGTAAGGTGATCCTCTTCGTTCTCTACAAAATAATGTGGAATTTGGAATGAATTCTAATGAGTGAATAATAGTAAGGCTTTTGCATAATCAGTTAGACAAAATAAACACAGCAGGTGTTAATTTTATTTTAAAATTCTTTAAATGAAAGACTGAGTTTCTGTAGCATGATTTGTAGATGATGAACTATCGAGAAACTATTTGAAGGCCAGCTCTCGTAAGTGTAAGTTTTCTCTGGTAGCACTTGGGTAGTCTTCCTAGGCAGATTTCACTCAACAAAAAGATAAATTACTTTTGCCTCCAATTTTTCTTTTGATTGTCTGCTTTGGAAAGGAGGGCTTTCATTGCTTCAGCAAATGCATTTGTGCAACCATTCTGAAAGAGACTGACATTATTCATGGTCGTCTATACAGGAATCTTTCTCTATAAGCTGGTCTGCATTTTAGCACATTGAGGACCCAGTTTTATATCCGTAGGATGCAACCAGTCAAATTAGTCTTAGGTCAGAGTTTAAAAGAAATGAGGGTATATCTCAAAGGAATCTGTCTGTGGCCAGCAGGAAATTGAATTCTCAAAAGTGAAGAATATACAATAGTTTAAGCATTGAATGATTTGAGCCTTAGGAAGGTTGCTTTGCCACATGTTTTATTATAGAGTTGGTAAGACCAGGAAAGTCCAAACTTGGTATGAGTTGACAGATATTTTGGAAGACTCACACTGTGTATGATGATGTGTATTCATGACATTATATACCACACCTGTTTGTCCTATAGAATGTCCATGACAAAACCTACTGTAGTCAATAATGATGAGCATTTACTTTGGTTAAATTAATTATTTCTCTTTTTTGCTGTTCTATTACCTGCTTCAATAGAGTTCTTGCTCTTTGATGACAATTGACTGAGCTGGTGCCTGCGAAAGTAACTATAGTTGATTTAGTTACATTAGAGGGTCAAAATTATAGCCGTGTAGAGCTAAGGTCATGGCAGAACCAAAGAGCTCTGGGCACAGATCTTCCTTTCATGCTCGGCTGGGTCCAATAATCCCCCGAGGCTCAGGTCTCTGATTGCATTTCCAGATGGTCTCCTGTGGTGTAAATACCGCTGGGGCTCTGGCCAACAGCATCAGCTGTCCTGGCAGAAAGCAAAACAGCAGGTCAGTGGAGCTCTGGGAATGACACAGTGGGTGGCACCTGTTGCCACATTGTGACCTCTCTCCCACCCCCCACGTTACACTCCCATGCTATTTTCAAGTTATTGCTTTGCCTTTGTACTTGGCAGGTCAGACTCTAGTTTCTCAGCATAAAGCCAGCTTTACCAGCACCCCTTCCCAATCCCTGTACATCCTATGAACTAGTGCCTGGATTTCCTGGCAACAGTGCAGATGGATTGTCAATATCTACTAGTCAGTAGAACTTATGTATTTGTTTACTTATTATTTATTCAACAAATGCCTATTGAGTGTTGGTCATTTCTTTGCCAACCATTTATCGAATGTCTAATTAGGTAGCACATACTATACTAGTTCCTGGAGCTAGAATGCTGAGTAAGAGAGAGGGAACCTCTTTGAAAAGTTTGTTTCCTCTTCACAAGTGCTAGTCTTGTCCTTTCCACCTAAACCTTCCTTCCTTCTAGGATCAAGAAGAGTTTATATCCTGCATGAGGATTCTCAGATTAACCCCTCTCAGCTCTGAGCAGGATGTCTTTCTAGAATTTTCTTAACTCATACATTTGCAATCCCTCGTAGCCTTGTTAGTCTACTCTTCCTTCATGGAGATGTTTTAAGTTTTTCATAGTCTGTTGTAGTGTTTTCAGTCAAAGGAAAACTCCTTAGGAGGTTATCTTCTGGCATCTTTGTGCTTTTCATTTCCACTAATACAGTGCTGGACACTTAATTTGCGTTCAGGAAACTTGGTGAATTCATTGAACAAAAGTTTTTTTGCACTTGTCAAACTCAAGGCTACAGATGGCTCTTATTATCACAACTGCGCATTATGCGGCAATGAGGAGTAGCAGACTGACCATATCAATGATGGACTGTGGGAAGAATTTTAGATTTTTATTAAAATCTCATCTACTGCCTAATGTCTTACGGCTGCAACTTAATTTCCAAATTTAAATATTTGCATTTGTTAAAAAGGTAGGGGCAGTGTTCTGTGAGGCTTTCTGAGGAGCATTTGATAAGGTGAGGACCATCATGGTTCTAGATTCTTCTCACTGCTCTGTCAAGTGGAACATGCTATGCAGTGGTGGAAAAGGCTCTGTGTGGTTCTATGACCGCATACAGGAGCCAGATTCCCCCTCAAAATGGCTCTTTTGTTTTATGGGGATTGGCCAGACTGGCAGGTGTCAAGGCCAAAGGTGGGTTGGCCACAGGAGGCACCTGGGGCAGCATGGGTTGGAGTGATGGAGCCATTTGTCACCATCATGCTTTGGCTTGGAGATGTCCTATTCTAGAAATCAAATCCCACGGCCCTTCTGTTTCTCACTCGACACCGGGGAGGTCTGTGCGGGGCACAGTTCACTCCAAATCCGATAGATCTAAACTTCTCTTGCTGGTAGTTTGCTCTTTCCTGGCATTTTCCTACTTCATGGGAATGCGGTACTGTGGCCAGTCTTTGCCAGACACAACGACCTTTAGCTGAAAATAGTATTGAATCTATCATTTCCAGGAAATGACATGAGTAGCTTAAATAAATAAATAACAAAACAACCACCACCAAAAAAGTAGTTACTAGACAAGAAAAATATTGCTTGTCATGTTCATGTTTGGTCACTTCAAATTTGTATTTCTGACCTTGTGCTTCTTTTTCTGTCTTTTCTTCTTTCCCTCCCTTTTTCCCTCCTTTCTTTTTTCCCTTACCACCTATTTGTTTGTCTAAAAACTTTTTTTTTTTTTACCAGCTGCTTGGATTAGTTGGGACACATTAGGTTACAAGTTAAAGGCAATGTCAAATTGGTGTAACCAATGAAGAGGATTAGATCATGCAGATGGGGCCAATTTCAGGTGGGGTTTGCTTTTAGCCGTTGGAACAGTGTGATCAAGAGCTGCTCTCTCTCATTCCACTTCAGTCTAGTTCCTTGGCTTTAGCTCTGTTATCCGCAGATTTTGTCTTCCTGTTCCTAAGTTGACCATAAACATCTCATTTCTTATTCAGATCCAACAGGGAAAAACATGCATACTTCTTCCCTTAATCTGTGAAAAAAACCTTCTGGGCTTTGATTTGATTATGCCATTTTAGGTCACATGGCTATCACTTACCTGATCACTGTGGAGAGTGCAAGGATTATGCTGGTTAGTCTCAGCTTCAACACCAGACCTGCCCACCCTGTCCAAGACCACCCCCTCCTCGATAGCTGAAGTTTAATACTGTATGGAGAAGAGGTGGATGCTTAAATGACAATTGGAATATCATTACCAAGAAAACGGGGACTGAATACAAGATAGTCAACAGTTATTAGATGTCCTCTACAAGGTTTCATTTAAACAAAATAGCACATAGTTTGCATATGGTTCTCAAAGGGTTTGCAATTTCTGGAGAAATTATAGAGCCCATAGTTTTGTGCTATAATCAGAACGTCATAGAGCTTCAAACGGTTCTTGAGACAGCTGGGAAGCAATTTTGGGCTTTCTGAGAAGTCACTGATTTATCTTCATAATAGTCATAACATGTGAAACTTTGCCTGCTAATAACAAGAAGAAACATCTGGAACTAGTGACAGGGTTAATTTTGGGCATTCTCTCTGTGGAGAGGACTGGTTCTTGTGCGATTAATGTTGGCAGTCTGCAATCTTTTCCAGGTGGGAAGAAAAACAGCACAATAGTTGAGATTGCTTCTCCTCCCATAGGAACCTGCAGCTTTATCACCACTCCAATGGCTATGCCATTTTGAGATTTTTATAAAAACTCTCTACATTAGTGAGGAATCCACTCATAGGCCACCTGTATACATTAACCAACTAACTGGTATTCAACCTTTAGGAGGTGGCTCTGACCTGGGTACCTTCCAGTGGTAGAGTTTACAAAGGACATCAATGACTATATTTTTCATCTATTGTTACTGTCTTGGAAGGCACCTTTTTTTTTCTTCTTCTTTTCCTTAACACATCTGTACACATCTGCCTCTGTTACAACTATACAGACAACCCGGATGGAGACATTGATCTTATACAATCCAAGTGTTTGGATCTCAGGAAAACGGCTTTTGGTTGAGATGCATGGTGGATCTTGAGATGTGATTTAGCGAATACCCAGTTATAGGAGGGGGTCTAAAAAAGGAATTTTTAAAGCAAGATTTAGCTCTGAACTTGAAAGTGCATTGAGGTGGGAGATAATCCAGCCATTAAATGCCCTGGATTTTATTTACGATGGCAGAGAACAGCTGCCATTTTATGGGTTTTATTAGATTCTCTCCCTCATCCATTTCTTGCCTAAAATTTGATACCTTTTATTTCTTTCAATAACGTTATCCTATTTCTTCTCAGAGCAAAAATTAGAGTGGAGATATTAGACTCCAGAATGGGTTCTCATTCTTGCAATGAAATCTTGGCCTTGCTTCATAGGTGAACAATTCACTTGTAGTTCCCTATAGCCTTATAACTCTTTTTTAAAAATTAAAATTGCAAACAGTACAAATGAAACGATGATTTCTTATGCACTTGATCCGAGAATCTGTTTTCCTTTCGCAAATGTTTTGAGGAGAACCTGATTGAGAATGAGCATTCTTTGAAAATTAGAACCTGAGAACTTTATCCCTTTAGGAAGAAATTAACAAGCATAGAGCTGGCTTTGCAAAGCTGTGTCCTACTAGCATCCTCCATCAAAGGTTAAAAACCGGTTGAAAATTCCCATGTAGCTCATCCCCCACCTCTTACCTTTACGAGCAAGTGGTCCAATGATGGATTAGTGTGGAAACTGTTCAAATGTTGCAAGGAACACTGTTAAGAAAGGCACATGGAGAAGGGTGGAATTTTAGGCTAAAGGAGAGGGAGGAAGTGTTTTTGATTGGTCGACTTAAAATCTTAGCCCTTGTTTACACATGGGCTATGCTGATATCCATGTTCAACAGAGATGTGCACTTGGCTCAGAAGAACACATGGCTGTCTGTCCATTTGCCAAGTGTCCCAGCCTTGTTTTGCTTTGGTATTTATGAATATCCTTCTGGAAACAATTGGTGCCTAACATTTCTGGATCCTCTGGTGGAACCCTAACCCTGGACCTGGAAGGTTCATAGTCTGGAGTGATTATGATTTCTGAAAAGGACATCTTTGGCAAATTAATTATCAAGATAAATGCAGATAGCCCTATAGCCCTGGGAATTCCTTCAGGGAATTGTGTCACTAGTAGCTTACTACAGTGCCTGGTTCCTTGAGCACCAGTGGTTGCTCAATAGATTTTTTCATAATGAAAACTAAAAAGGAAGGAACTATTGTTAGCTGAAGTCACCATGTGATTATTGGCTTGGGCGTGTCCCTCTTGTTTAAGTTCTTTAATGTCTGTCCCTCTGCACAGCAGAAACTCGTACGCCACTTTCTGATTGTCATAGTCTTCTGTTTCCCAAGCTCTGCTCAACAATCTCTCTCTTTTTTTTTTTTTTTTTTTTGAGACAGAGTCTCACTCTGTTGCCCGGACTGTAGAGTGCCATGGCATTAGCCTAGCTCACAGCAACCTCAAACTCCTGGGCTCAAGTGATCCTTCTGCCTCAGCCTCCCGAGTAGCTGGGACTACAGGCATGTGCCACCATGCCCGGCTAATTTTTTTACATATATTTTTAGTTGTCCAATTAATTTCTATTTATAGTAGAGACGGGGTCTCGCTCTTTCTCAGGCTGGTCTCGGACTCCTGACCTTGAGCTATCCACCCGCCTC
>CAUYRT010021037.1:0-14055 GCA_963574885.1 Lepilemur ruficaudatus
TTTTTGAGACAGAGTCTCACTCTGTTGCCCAGGCTGTAGAGTGCTGTGGCATCAGCCTAGCTCACAGCAACCTCAAACTTCTGGGCTCAAACGATCCTTCTGCCTCAGCCTCACGAGTAGCTGGGACTACAGGCATGCGCCACCATGCCCAGCTAATTTTTTACATATATTTTTAGTTGTCCAATTAATTTCTATTTATAGTAGAGACAGGGTCTCGCTCTTGCTCAGGCTGGTCTCGAACTCCTGACCTTGAGCTATCCACCCGCCTCGGCCTCCCAGAGTGCTAGGATTACAGGCATGAACCACCGCGCCCGGCCTATGTAGCAGCCATCTTGTAACATGAGATGTCAAACATAAAGATGCTGACCACATAATAAGGATGGCATGACTAGAGCAAATGAGGAGTCTGGTTCTGGGACTACTATACCAGCCTTGGACTGCCTCCCCTGGACACCTTGCTAAATGATAAAAAATAAACAACCTTTGGAGCATCCACCTTAGCTGGTTTTGCAGCAAATGTTTTCCAAGATGACTCACCTCTCCGAGAAGAACATATGAAAAAGTACAATCTACTGCTAGTAATTCATCTTCTCAATCCAGCCAGATTATAGGAAGTACAAAGTCCACCGAGGAGAATTTCCCTTTTCTTTGAGGTATAACTACTGGAAACAGTTTTTCACCAAAGCAGGTTACATGAAGAAAACACTGGTTGGTTGGTTGGTTGGTTGGTTTTTTGAAGAATCCTAGTATCAATCAAGAAGACATGTTTAGAAATACACATTATTCATCTAAGTGATCAACCCTGCTGGTAACTCAGCTCTCTTCTCCAAGAAATTAACATAGTATTTTGACTTGGCTGTTTATGGTGAAAAAAAAAAAAGAAAAAAATAGAAATATAATATTAAAATAAAAAAAAACATAGTATACACAGTCAGTGCTAGATTAAGATTTTTTGAGGCTCTAAGGATTAAAAGCTATACTGAGCCATCCCAACCTCAAGATATAATTTTTAAAATAATAACCATAAATTTAAGGAATTCAATCAAGTTTTGCATTTTCTCCTAACTACTTCAATGATTTTTTTTTGAAATATTAAAATATTTTTAATTTTTTTCTTTTTCTTTGGGCTCATGCTTTGCTTAAAAACATGTTTGATCTACTTTTTGGGGCAATCAAGCACTGAACACAATGCACAGAGAAGAATATTACTTTTATGGGTGAAATATCATTCTTAATAACTCAGCATTCATCCCATGAAAGTTGTGAGAACTACATAATCTACAAAGACATTTGTCGCTACTCTACATGAGCTAGAAATATACCTAACTTTATTCCCCTCAGAGAGTTATGCAAGAAAGCAGGACACAGAGTCATTCATTTACCCTCTGTCTGTGGCTACTTCCACACTGTAACAGCAGAGTTCAGTAGTTGTGACGGAGATCACATGGCTCACAAAACCTACAGTATTTACTCTCTGGCAAACAGAAAAAGTTTGCCAACCCCCACTGCCCCCCTGCTATAGTGAAATTCAAGTTTTGATAAACTCACCTGCTCTCCCAAATCATGCTACATCACACACTCACTGCACAGAGATATATGCTGCTTCCTATGGGTGTTACTTCTAATGGTAACTTGGTTTCCTTCTTATATAAAGAAACAACACAAAGCTTGGTATAGATTACTTAGCAGACATTTTTAGTTGCTAAACTCACCTTTTACGTCTGTTTAAACTTGTTTAGGTATTCAGCCCTCTTCCATACAGCCATGGATATCACGGAAACAGACCCTAATCTCAATTCCAACGGGATCTCTTGATTCACTTAAGAATAATATAATTCTCCTTGCCTATGACTGCCTCAGGAATGTTCATATATCACTTAGCTTTTGCTTCTTAACAAACCACTTCAAAACTTAGTGGCTTCAAATGACAAACATTTGTTATTACTCATAATTCTATGGGTCATCTAAGTGGTTTTCTTATCTGAGCTGGCTCAGGGTGGGTTTTGGATGGGATGGCCTAACTCACATGTCCTGTCATTGGCAGGCTAGTTGGGGGGAGGGAAGGAAGTGGCTTGGCTGGGGTGGCTTGTTTGTACTCCACATGGTATCTCATATTCCAGCAATCTATCATGGGCTTCTCAACATGGAGCCTTAGAGTTCCAAAGAGCAGCAGAGGAGGGCAAGCCCCAGTGTGCAAACATTCTTTAAGCCTTCCACTTGCATCAAGTTTGCGAACATTTCACCGGCCAAAACAACTCACATGTTCAGGGAGTAGAGAAACAGACTCTACCACTTAATGGGAAGGCCTGCAAGTCACGTTGCATGAATGCATGCAGAGGTGGGAAGAATGTATAGCCATGTTTGTAATCTGTCCAAGACATATGACCAATTTTAGGCTATGGAGAGAGAAAGGAAGCTTTAGCATTCTGAGTAAACATCCAGAAGCAGTTCTCTCTTTGTGGAGGACAAAGTTGTGAGTGGCTGTAAGAACCAGAACACCATAGTCATCTTGATCTCTGCCTGGGGATGAAGCCAATACACAGAAGAGGGAAGAGCAAGGAATTCAAAGTGAAACAGAGTCAGAGTTACTACCCTGAGTCAACTCTTGTTAGATGGGGAGACGCAGTTCCACCAAACAGAGAGACAGAGTCACTGAGGCTGCAATCAGCAAGAGGAGTTTATTACCAACTAACTCGAGTTAGGGTCCGTGTCTCAGAGCGCCAACTTCTCTGGACAACGGACCCTGGGCAGCGCGGGAAGGGCGGTTTTATAGGGTCAGTTCAGGCAGCGAACAAAGAGCTGTCCACCCGTTGAATATGCATCTATCTAGTACAGCGATTGGTTCTATAGCTATCTCTCTCTCTGCACTCTTTCTCATGTTACCCTGCGGTTTCTGCAAGCAAGCCGTTATCACAGAAGCATAACTGAGCGGTTAGCAGGCAAGCAAGCTTTACAAGAATGCAGAAGTCTATTTTGCAGTTGAGCTCTGTGAACAGTTTTGGTCCCTTACACTCTGAAGCCACCCCACCTTTGGTTACCCAGTAACCCATGACAAAACATTTCCTTATTGATTAAGCCATTTTGAGTTGGGCTTTCTATTTCTCAAAGATGCAAATATTCTCTAAATTTTCCATTTACAATAGCATCTGCCTAGAGTATGTTAACACAATACTGACTGCTGTGTTTCACTGCAATGGAAGCTGATAAACAACCATAAGTTTTGATCATCTTCCTGTCAAAGCCGATGAATGACTAGGAAATTTGAGCAACCACAGTTCACTAGTCCAGATATCACCTACCTCCATGAAGATTTTTTTCTGACCAATGAACAATGGGATTTGTTTCAACTAATAATGTACACATTTATGGGCTCATTCAGCCCTATCTAGGTTGCAAGCTTCAATCCTTAATTAGCATAACCACCATGAACCTAACATGAAAAATCTCTCAGGAAATTACTCAGAGAATTTCTTTACTAGTGTGTGTTTCCTTGCCCGGAAAATAAATAAACTCAGGATTTGCTTACTTGAGGCGACATCAAACCTAGGGCTGAAAGCCTAAGATGCTTGAAAGGACTTTTTCCATAAGGAGGCCAAGTCAACACCAGGCTTCAAGGCTTTTAAGGACAGGATAACAGTCTTGCTTGAGGGCAATATTGCAGGCTACAAATGGAAACCCTTTGTGATCTGGCAGTGAGAACCCCAGGGCTTCAAGCATATCAATTAACACACAAGGAGTTATAGCAATTTTAAGGCCTACTACCTGAGGACCTTTGCCCAGGCTATTGCTGCAACTGAGGAAGACACTAAGACACTGGCGCAATTCTGGAAGAATTACAACATCTATGACTGCATCAATAACCTTGCTCGGACTTGGGGTGATATCACAAGGAGTATGAATAGCATCTGGAAGAAGACACTCAGGAGGTTCATCCATGGCTTCAAAGGATTTGCCAAGGACAAAGAAGTTGCAAAAATCAGGAAGGCTGTGGTTGAGATGGCAAACAACTTTAACCTGGGTGTGGGTGAGGATGATATTGAGGAGCTCCTAGAGGTGATTCCTGAGGAATTGACTAATGAGTTGTTGGAATTGGAACAGAAATGCAGAGCTGAAGAGGAAGCAAGAGAAAAGGAAACTCAACAATCAAATCTAATTCCTTTTTGTCCTGTGGCAAGAGTGAGTAAGGATCAGAGAGAGGTCCTAGGAAGCTCACTTCCTGAAACATCAGGGTAGGGAGCAGCAGACTTACATTCACAGTCTTTCTGTATGTGCACCATGGCTTCAGAGCATGTGCAGAGAAAAAAAAAAACAGGAAAAAAAAAAAAAGGCAGAAGGGACAGCACGTATTCTGGAAAAAAGCCAGAGACGGCAATTCACCAAACATTTGTCCAAGGAAAGCAATTCCTGCACATGTAAAGACCACCAAGCTGACAAGGGGAAGAGAGAGGCGCGTTGGAAACTAGCCAAGGCAGAAAGTGGTGGCTAGAGAAGGGTTGGGCTGTGGATAGTGGGGTCCTGGGACTAACAAAGCTTGACCAAGGCCCCTTCTTGCCTGGGGAGAGGCAGGACGAAAACTCGCCACTCTTGAGAAAGAACTTGGGGCTCCATCAGGTAAAGAGGAGAAGGGGAGAACAAGAGTACTGCCTGGAGGGAAGGGTGAGAAGGCCTGCTGCGGCCAGGGCCCAGCGCTGGGTTTGGCAGTGGGGAGAGAGGTATGTTCACAATCCACGAGCTCAGTCCAAGCAGGAAGCGGAAGCACGAGCACAGTGAAACAGGGCAAGCCAACCTTCCAAAGCATGGGGAAGGACACATGCGGGTCCCTTTCTCCTGAAAAGCTATAGGAAATAGAGCAGGAAAGATCCCTGTTCTAGGAGATTCAGGAGCGAGAGAGCTCAGGCTTTGCTCCCAAGAGGGCTGAAGATGTGGGGGAGTGTGGAAATGCTAATTAGTGTAGTACTGTACCCAGGGCAGAGATGAGCACTGTCCACTATAGTTGGGCCCAGCTTGGTCTTTTTTATTTTGTTGTTGTTTTTCCATCCATAAATAAGCAGATCGTCTGGTCTTATCTCCCATCCCCCAACCCCATTCTTGGCTTCCCTAAGCTTTCTGTTCATATTCACGCTCCTCAACAAATATTTCCTGTCTCTGTGTCCTTCCTCTCATCTTCTGCATGGCCTGGAACACCCAATCCTTGTCCTCCTACTTACCCAAACTGCTCATCCACCCATCCATCCTCCCACCTGTCCCTTCATCCATCCACCCACCCATCCAGGCCTAGCTCATATTCCCTCTAGAAGCCTTGCTCCATCCCTCTCATAGCTCTCAATGACTGCTCCCTCCTCTGTCCTCAACCATCTCTGCCATCCATCCCCATTTCTTTGGCAATGATCTCATATTTTTTGGTAAATTAGGTTTCTCTTTCCCATATGTCCATCTTCCCAACTAGGCCGTCAGTTTCACCAGGGCAACAGCTGAATCCTATCATGCCCTGCAGCATTCTTAACCTTGTGCACTTGTGCAAGTCTCTGTGCAGGCACAATGCTGACTGGCACAGTCCCTGCCCTCCTATCTGCCGAGAAGTGAAATATGTTTCTGTCCTGTCTCCTTTGGGCCCCAGAAATCTTAGTATTAGTGCACATCTAGCTAAGTGCTTGGGAAGGATCTGGATGACTAGTTTTGGAGTGTGGGTCATCCTTAGGATCACTATGCCTGCCAGACAGCCACAGCTAACCAAGGAGTGAGAATTTTGGGGGTCTGGTTCTTTGTTTGGGGGGTATTACAGAGGACTTGGGATCATGGCCCAGGAAAGCAACCTATGCAAGTTCTCTGTTTAATCAATGTGAAATCATGGTGCCATGAAGAACTGGTAGTGTCTGGTACACAGAACGCTTGGCATCTGCAGCCAGATCTGCTCACCTGGGACACATTCTCTCTGGCGCTTCCCTCCACAGACAGCTTAGCATCTTTGTGTAATTTACAGAGACCCACATTTCTGAGGGGTGGAGGCCAAGTCCCAGTGGAAAGTTGCCTTACCCAGCCTGGCTGAGGCCTCTCGATTCAGTCCCACCAGCACTTCCCCAGCAGCGGTGCTCAGGGCAGGAAACTTGGGTCCCAGGCAGGGCCTCAGAG
Source organism: Lepilemur ruficaudatus (assembly GCA_963574885.1). Lineage (NCBI taxonomy): Eukaryota > Metazoa > Chordata > Mammalia > Primates > Lepilemuridae > Lepilemur > Lepilemur ruficaudatus. The sequence continues at coordinate 6,130 of CAUYRT010021037.1, forward strand.
GACTAAAGTCAGAGGAAGCCCTGGCCCAGCTCTTAGGGTGGCTTCCTCATCCCAGAGCTCATGCTATTGTCACCGGAAACTAAAGAGGGTCAAAGTGCTGGCCCTACCTTCTCCCTCTCCTTTTGCTGGTGGGCAGTGGGGAGAGCCCATAATAAATGAAGGTAAACTCTCTGGGAAGGTCTGGCATTTGAGGGCAAAGAAGACATATACTCAAGAGTCATCTCTAGCAGAGGATGCTGGCTCCATACAGCCCACAGAGCTCCATCCCTCCCAAAGAGCATCCCTCCTCTTCTTGGACAGTGAGCCCAGCCTGGTTAATAACCACAGACATGTCTTGTGACAAAACAGGACACCCCTGTCCTATCCCCAGCCTCCTTTGATGCATGCCACCCAGTGAAGCTGGTGGGGCAGGAAATGCTGATTCACTAGACAAGTGGTGAGGTTTGTGACTTCTCTGAGGTGACCTAACCAGTCAGAGGGACAGCAGGTCCTGAACAGCCCTTCATGGTTGCCTGGTGCTTGGTACTTGGTAGCAGCTGGGCACCTGGACATGAAGTCAATGAGAGAGAAAGGAGCCTGGTGCATCTCTCACATCTGAGGGCCCAGCCCTACCAGGGAACAAAGAATGGTCTATGAGAGGACCAGAAAATAAGGCCCAGCCCTACCCAGGGAACCCCTGGTCCTTTCACCCCCTCTTCTAGGGCCAGCCATATTCCCACCTCTCACCTTCAGTTGTGGCCCACCGAGCGCTCATGTGAAATGCCAGCCCTCAGTCCTGGTAAGGGTATTTCCAAGGCCAGAGCCACTGGCTGGGGCTCTTCCTCCTTTAGGTTCACAGGGCTCACCCTCATTTGTATGCATCTCATTGTCATTCGACCCCAAGTGATAGAGGAGAGGAAGCCCTGATGTGTTCCTGATGGTGGGTTCTTTGGGCTCACTGAGTGTCACCTGAAGGGACAGTAAATACTGTTTGCCAGAGACTTGGCCCATCCCCAGAGAGTCAACAGCTCCTTGAGGGGGCAGGGCCGCCTTGGGAACTGACCCCCTGTGAATGTAACTCATGACAGTGGGCACCTAGTGTTCCAAAGGCCTAGCAGTGCCCGCAGGGTGGAAGGAAGGAAAAGCACTCTAGTCCACCCCAGCCTCTGAAAACACTCCAGCCCCCACTGCTGTCTGGGACAAGATGCCATTCATCCTGCTCCTTCCTCAGGAAGGGCTTGGGTGGGGGTATCAGGAATGGTCCAGACCCTGCCAGAGACTTTCTTTCTGAGACTTCCCCTCACGGCTTCTTCTGGCCCATAGGGTCACAGAACTATCTGGCTCCTTTCCTCAGCACAGTGGCCCCTTAAACTCTATTCTAAACAGATTCTACCTCTTGGGACCTGATTCATGACTTCACATCTTCCCTCCCCAAATTGTTTCTTGTCCCCTCATCAGTCAAGGTCTCTGCCTATTATTCTGTAAGCTTCTGCCACAGGACAAGGCTACAAAAAAGGTACAAGATTTGGAAACAGTGGCTCAACAGCTCCTTCCAATGACATCTAGGTCCATGTGTAAGGCAGCAGGCGGAAGGGTACCCTGTGTTGAACTGTGAAAGTTAAAATGTATTTCCAGTCAAGTAAAACTTGGTTTTCTTTTACCCATGACTACCCTGACCTCCAGCAGGAAATGGGAGGACTGTGCAACCAGGCAGCCTTTCAAAGGTTACAAAGCCATTTCACAGCCCTCATTTTATGCCAGCCTCCCGCTGGGGGCCAAGGCAGGCTTAGGGATTTGTCGTGGGTTGGAGGTGTAAGTGAGGGGCCCAGAATGCTTTCTTCCCCATCTGTCCTCAGCATTATGGCCAGGTTCAGCTCTGTGTACCCAAGGCCAGAGAAAGCAGCTGGGCAGGACCAGAGTCTCAGGTCCTGGAGGAAGATACCTTTTTCCTCCCTGGCTCTTCCCCTGGGCCCCTCCTTCTCCAAGCCACCAACCACATCTAACTCTGACCCCCTACCTTCCAACCTCCACCCCTGATGGCTGCCTTCATGTCTAACACTTCCCCATGCCCATTCCTGATTCTACCACTACTGTCCCCAAACTAGCCCCTCCTCCCTCCCCTCCCAGACCTGAAGCTGTAGCCCCTCTTCTTCCCTTCCTCTGACATGCCCCTCCTAGTCCCCAGTCTCCATAGTGCAGCCTCCTCCATCTCCAACAAGCCCTGCCCCTCCTGCTCTCCCTCCCTCAGGCTGCTCCCTCCTTGCCCAGTTCTGCTGCTCCCCACCAGGCTCACCTTGTGGAGCCTGGATACACCCCCAACTCTGCACCCTCTGCATCCATCTGCTGCTCAGTGAACCTGGCTGAGGCAGAAGGCCTCTGCTGTAGGCTTCTTGCCCGGCAGCTCTAGGAACTCGGAGTATCTTCATCTTCATCTTGTGGTTCTCCAGCCTCGTTCTCCCACCTGGATCCCTGAGGAAAGGGGCAAGTGGCGGGGCCCAGATGCAACTCAGTCCTTCCTCCACAATAAATTTCAAATGGACTCATCTCAAAGGGCTAGAAATCATGGGAAAACATATCATTTTGAAAAGGGGAAGTTCTTGATTTGACATTAAATCATAAATATCCGAACAGCAAAAGTTAAAGTAATAATAAACTGGGGAAAATATTTGCAACACATATCGCAGATTAGGAAAATTTCTTTATAGAGAATTTGTACAAATGGATTTTAAAAAGGATCCACAGAAAGACCCTTAAAGAACATGAGTAAGCAATTCATAGAAAAGAAATACACATGGCTTTTAAACATAGCATACAATATCTAGTTTTGCTCATAACTGAATGCAAGTTAAAACATGAGAGATTTTTTATTTATGAGATCAGAAAAGACAAAATAATTCCATAGAAGATTCAGAGGAATGGGCATTTTCATACACATACCGGGAACTGTATTTCCAATTTCTATCAAAATATTAAATGCAACTACCCTTTGATTTTATCAATTTACCCTGCAGACAAAGTAGCACACATACCAAGGACAGTGTGCAGGGATATGCAGCACGGCACTGTTTGTAACAGCAAAAGACAGAAAAGAAACTATAGGCCCACCAACAGGGCACTCACTATATGAATTATGGTACATTCATACAATGGAATATCACACAGTAGTGAAAAAAACAATGAGGTAGATCTTACAGGCTAATATAGAACCATCTCCAGGACAAGTGAAAAAAGCAAGGTATAGACAGTGAGTATCCTAAGCTCCCACTTGTTTTAAAAGAGGGTATACATAAGATTGTAAATGCATGGACTATCTCTGGAAGGATCCTCAAGAAATTTAACAATGCTTACCTCTGGGGTAGGAGACTGGTCATCTGGACCATGGTGGGGAGTCTTAACTTTTCTTTGCATGCTTTTGTACCATTCACCTTTTTATCACAGGCAAGCATTGCTCTTTCAACTTAACAAAGATGAGATGGAACAGTGGCTCAACGATGAGCCACTGTTCCACCTTTGTTCTACCAATTTTACTAGATAATAAGAGGTGCCCCTGGAGGTGCACTGACAAAGTAGCTGGAAGAAAGGGGCACAGGCTGTGGCATCAGAGTTGTTCAAACCCTGTCTGTGATTACCAGCTTTGAAAATGAGGATAGTAAGAGAATTTCCCTACTCAGGTGAGGATTAAATGAGATAAACCACACCTGGCATTTAGTATGGTGCCTGTCACACAGGAATCTTTCAACAGTGGTTATGATTAAAATCTTGTTATTGGTCCAGGAGGGGGACTTGCCTTGAGGGAACCCAAGTCCTTGGAGGAAAAATACCAATGAGATCACAGACATCCAGGAAAATGACACATGGTAAAAGTGGGGAATCAAGTCCATACTGAGGTGGCCTGGGGTAGCCAGCTAGCTTGCTAGGGTTGCCTTCTCTGCCCTCCCCTTACCCCCACTTCTTACCAACACCAGAGAGGCATTAGCCACCATGAACACAGGGCAGTTCCAGGGAGGCACAAGGCAACCAGGCTGGCCCCATTTGTCTCATCACAGGTCTCACCAGAGTGTAGAAGCCCAGGCTCTTGGCTTGGTAACTTGCTGCTTAATCGTCCGCGTACCTTAAGATCTGCTCATTTTATCTTCTAAACATAACATCTGTCCCTTCCCTTCTGGCCCCCTGCCAGTGGCCAGATGTCAGAATCACATGGTCTCTCTCAGATTCTGAAAAAAGCTGCCAAATATGGTCTTCAGGATTCCCTTCTCCCCTCACCAGCTAAGCCTCCGTACTGCAGCCACAGCAATGTCAGCCTCTGCTGATGTTCCTCTGCTGAACTCATTCACCCTTATTCCTCCAGACCCTTGTTCGGTTGTTACCCACCACCCAACCCACACTCCACAAGAAAGTCTCACCACTCTGAACAAACCATGACCTTTCTCTTTTATTAACTTTCCCTTCCTGATCATAAAATTCAAGCTCATTGTGGAAAATGTACACAATGCAGAAAAATTTAACTGTTTAACTGTTACAATGTAACTTTTAACACTCAATTTATTTCCTTCCAGTCTGTTCTATGCATGTACATTTTAGAAAACTGGGCTCTCTGTACACAGTTTTATTTTGTACTTTGCATTATTCATTTAATATTCCTCTTTCAATTATGATTTTTAGGGGTTGCATAATATTCTATAACATAATTTATTTAATAATTCCCTTACTGTTAGTCACTTATTTTTTGTAAAGTAACATTGACATGTATGTAAATCATTGTCCAAGTATTCATTTTTAAGACTGCTTTCTAAAAGTGGCCCTACTATATCTAAAGGTAAGTAACAATGATGGGAAAAAGGGAACAAATTTCTAGAAGATGGAAATGGATGATGTGGTGACTGAGAATGTTCGGTGGAGGGAGTAACAGCTTGGGACACTTGCTGAGGGCGATATGATGAAAGGAGGTAGCTGATGTACCCTGCCAAACCCCACAGACTTGGGGCTTAGAAATCCCAGATACAATGAAGTTGAGAGGCAGAAGTGAGGCTAAAAATAGGGGCATTAACTGAAAGTCTGTAATAACACTTGAATCCCTTCTCTCTCACTTCTAGAGAAGCACTTAACAGCATCCAAACCCCAGACAAAAGTATCAGAGGATTTTTCACTAAAGAAATGTAAGAGCCCCAGGCAAAAGATTCTGCATTCTGGCTTTTAGAGGTCTCCAGGGAAAGAGCTTGCTCCCTACCAATCACTCTAGAAGGAAGCCTTTGAGGGGGCAAATCGCACTCCCACACAGAGGTCTCAATGGGCTTTTAATTGATACACATCCACATATATGTATACGTATATGTGAGTATGAGGAAGAGTCACAACATATTTGAGCAAAGTGTCTAATAATAAGAGTGTCTAATGAAAGGAGATAAACAGAGAGAAAAAGGACCCAGAGGCAGGGGAATGAAGGGAGTGAGATAATTCATGTGACAGAAGAGACTTTTAAGAAAGGCCTCTTAGAAATTAAACTAGTCACTGTTAAAATAAGTTCATTAGAAAATAATCAAGGTACTCTCCCAGAAGTGGCATAAGACAAGGAAATGGAAATTAAGAAAGCAGTGGAGGATCAATCTAAAAGGTCCAGCATTTGACTGGCAAGAATTTAAGAAAGAGTAAAAAGAGAAAAAAACAAAAAAACATATGGGACATGGGAATCGTCAAATAAATAACAAGAACATTTGCAAGAGTAGAAGTACCTGAGTCTCTACATTGAAAAGTTCCACTGAGTGCAGTAGGGAAGTGAATACACCAAGGATAAAGAGGAAACTTTAAAAGCTTCCAGATGTAGAGGTAGGCAAATAGATCACTATAATGTAAATATTATTTACTGACAAAGAAATAAAAATCAGACTGGAATCACCTCTCATTACCAACAGCAGATGCTGTAAGTCACTGAAGCAATGAGTACGACCTTCTGGGGAAATATTTCAACCTACAATTCCAGAGCCAGTCCAACTGCCAATCAAGCGTGAGGTCAGAGAAACATGTTGTAGATACATAAGCACTCAACAATCTTGCCTTCCATGTACTCTTTTTTTTTTTTTTTTTTTTTTGGAGACAGGGTCTCACTTTGTTGCCCGGGCTAGAGTGCCATGTACTCTTTCCTGGCAAATGACTTGAAGATGTGCGGCAGTAAAATGAGAAAGTAAAGAAAGAATCCCGGAATTTGGGAAGAAATGAAGCCCAGTATAACACAATGGTAGGCAGAAAGGGCATCAAAGACAGACTAGTACAGGAGGATGGAAGTCCCTGGAAGGAGAATATACAGGGAAAAAGAAGGGGACTTGACAGAGTATCTAATTGGATGGAGAAATTTGAAAATGATTAAGGGTGTGCTAAAAGCAACCAGTACAAGGTGAAAAGAAAGGCAACTAGAAACTTCATTAAAAACAAAAAGCTGTTCCAAAAACGAAATATAAATACAGCAAGCTAAGATCTGCTAGGAATATGACCATTATTCACATGGTCATAATAATGTTCATCCTGTTTATTTTCACCTTTCACAATGATTCAATAAAAGACTAACTGGTTACAGGATAGAATTTAAGAATTATCAGACTTGACAATGTCAGAGGCAGGGAGGTGACAAAGGGGAGGAGAAAGGAAGGGAAGGTGTATCCAACATCTTACAAAATGGAGAACTGAGATACTGTTATAGTTAATACAATGAGATATGTAAGTATAATTTATTATTTGATTATCAAATTTTTGCTTCTTATAGAAAATATGAAAATTACTAAAAAACAAACAAAAAGTTTTAATCGCGTATAATTCTATTACCCAGAGGACCAGGGTTTAAGTCTAAGTTCTGGAATTTACCAGCTATATGGCTGTGAACAAGTCATTTAGCCACTTATATTTTCTATTATCTCCTTCAGGAAACTTTCCTATATACTTTTTAATAGTATATAGTACATGAAACAGAAACATTATATGAAAACTGTATTATATACACAATTTTTAATCCAGATTTTTTTCACTTTAAAGCATAAAGTAAAACTCTGGATACATGGCATATCATGCTCTTGTATACATATAAATATACTTTTTAGTATGCCCTTGCCATAGAGCAGTCAGAGGTTTCCCACACCAAATCTCAAAAGAATTCAAGGGTTACGAAAGTAGAGGGGTGGGGATTGGTGGTGAGGTAGTATAGGCACTGAAGGTGTGAGCAAAGGCATGGGAGAAGAGCATGCATGTGCCTCTAGGCAGCAATAAAAGGTGCATAGAAAAGTGAAGAGATGAGGCTGGAAAGAGACCATGAAGAGCTTGGTAAATCCTGTTAAGGGATCCAGACATTTTTCCCATGACAGACAGGAGAATAGGATTAGTAGACCTTGTTTGCTCTGGCACTCCAGAATCTAGCACACTGTTTGCCATAAAGAGAACACATACTGGGAGGCAGAGGCGGGAGGATCACTGAAGGTCAGGAGTTCGAAAACATAGAGAACATATAATCTTTTCATAATGATGCTTAGGATGCCAGAAATGCCTCCTGGGTGGCCAATCTGGGTACCCAGGTAGTGGGAATAATGCCGTCATTTGGTGAGGGAGAGAATCTAGGAGAAGCAAAATTTAAAAGGTTATGTGTCTAGGCAACATTCTTAGAGATTCCATAATCTGACTTCATTTTTAAAAAATGAGACTGCTGAGGCCAGGTACAGTGGCTCACGCTTGTAATCCTAGCACTCTGGGAGGCCGAGGCAGGTGGATCACTCAAGGTCAGGAGTCCAAAAACCAGCCCGAGCAAGAGCGAGACCCTCTCTCTACTAAAAATAGAAATTAATTGGCCAAGTAATATATATATAATTTATATATATATATATAAATTAGCCGGGCATGGTGGTGCAAGCCTGTAGTCCCAGCTACTCGGGAGCCTGAGGCAGAAGGATCACTTGAGCCCAGGAGTTTGAG
>CAUYRT010021038.1:0-28355 GCA_963574885.1 Lepilemur ruficaudatus
AAAGGAAAGAAAGAAAGAAAGAAAGGAAGGAAGGAAGGAAGGAAGGAAGGAAGGAAGGAAGGAAGGAAGGAAGGAAGGAAGGAAGGAAAGAAAGAAAGAAAGAAAGAAAGAAAGAAAGAAAGAAAGAAAGAAAGAAAGAAAAAAAGAAAGAAAGAAAAGAAAGGAAAGAATGAAAAGAAAATTCCTGCGAGAAGCAGGAATCCTACACGGATCCAGACTCAGACTCTTGTAATCGGAAGTGTGGGATGTAAAAAGGCTTCCTTGCCAAAAAAGAAACACTGCTGAAATGATACAGAATGAATAAACCACAGCCCCCAATTAACAGCAGTGTGGGACACTGTCAGGCCACACACACAGAAGGCAGACTCTCTGGACAATGTTAAAGGAAGTGGAGAATTGGAAATTCTCAGAAAATAGATAGAGACAGGAATGGGGGATGGGTTGAGAAAGTACATTTCAAATAATCTTAACTTGTCTGAACCAGATGGAATAGTCTTACTTTTACAACACAGCAACTTGAAACAAAGCACATGTCTATACCACAACAAACATTTTGGTAGGGAATAAACCAGGGCACACATCCTGGGAAGCAGTGTTCATGTAACCTGTGAGCTGTGCTCAGCATGCTCTCCCATCAGCCGTCTTCCAAGCTGGTGGACCATTTGGGCCATTTCAGTGATGCTGCCCAAAGTCTTCTGGGTGGTCCTCAGTGAGGGTGACCCAGGACAGCCGGGAGTTCTCATGACATGGGAATTTCAGTGCCCAAACCAGGAAAATCCCAGGCAAACTGGGTGATCAGGTGATGCAATTTTAGACTTACTGGCTTGGGGAAGTCATTGGCAATCCCCACATTTGCCTAGCCAAGGTCCCAGTCTAGCAAATAGCAACACGGACTTGGCCTAAGCCCCGCTGAAAGATGCTGCAGCAGATAGAAGCTGAAGAAGAGATTTTTATACCAAGGAATCAATGTGACCAATTAAGAGCCAAAGTGACACACTGAGGGTTGGGGAGAGAAAGGTACAAATTTTCATTCTATTCAGATGGACCCATTTAGCCTTTACCCAGTCTGTAGCTTGTGAGCCCTGGGAGCCAACACCATGGGCCACATCCTCATCCTCAGAGTCTGGGGGCAGAGGGGGAGGGCTGGGGCTGCCTAAGGTTGCTTCGTGAGCACTAAGCATTGCCTGTGGGACCAGGTGGAAAGCATCAGAGGTCTCTTGGTGAGCACATGTGAGATGCCCTCAAAAGCCCTAGAGTAGCGATCCCCAACCTTTTTGGCACCAGGGACCTGTTTCATGGAAGACAATGTTTCCATGGATTTGGGGAGGATGGTTTCAGGATGAGTCAAGTGCGTTACATTGACTGTGCAGTCGAACCTCTCTGCTAATGATAGTCTGTATTTGCAGCCGCTCCCCAGCACTAGCATCACAGCCTCAGCTCCACCCCAGAGCATCAGGCATCAGAGTCTCATAAGGAGCGCACAGTCTAGATTCTTTACATGTGCAGTTTGCAGTAGGGTTCATGCTCCTATGAAAATCTAATGCCGCTGCTGATCTGACAGTAGGCAGAGCTCAGGCGGTGGTGCAAGCGATGAAGAGTCACTGTAAATACAGACGAAGTTTCGCTAACTCGCCACTCACCTCCTGCTGTGTGACTTGGTTCCTAACACGCCGTGGGCTGACCGATCTGGATCTGTGGCCCAGGGGTTGGGGACTGCAACCCTAGAGGAACCAGAAGTAGGAGAGAAGAAATGATGGGAGCCCTGGGGTGAACAGCAAGGGAGGTGGAGCCATGATTCTGTGAGATTTTGTTAGTATGGCTAAGGTGACTTTGTCAGCAACTAGAAACTGCAGAGGCCTACAGAAATCTGCACTGCATATGGGTCTGGTAGAGCTGAGCATTATGGTTAGTGAGAAAAGTATAATAATTATCTTTTTGTGGGTTACTATGTGTCAGATACAGTGCTGATAGCGTGTGAGCATGATTTTACTTGCCTCATAGTAACTTGATAAGGGCTATTACTGTCCATCCCTATATTAAAATAAGGCACGGAGAGGTTCAGAAACTTGCCCAAGGTCACACAGGCCTCCTGGCTTCTCTCTTAGTGGTTGTATAAGGGCCACGTTGCAAAGAGGTGTAGCTGTGGGGCCCAGAGCCAGACTTCTTGAAAAACAACCCTGGATTCACTCATTTGCTAGTTGTTTGTTTTGATAATTTAATGCAGTAAAACTGGAACAGGAACTAGCAGGTAGTAAGCGGTAAATAAAGATAAATGAAGAGATAAAAGAAGCAGAATTAGTGTTGAAAATTTTATCAACAATGCATAGTTGTTGATTTATCACACACATCACCAAAACCCTCACAAGGAGAAGCTGGGGTCTGAAACTTAGTTTGACTCCCTAGGCTGAGTTCTTAACTTTTGCTCTTGTTTAAGCCCTAATTTTGATAGCTCATGTCTATGCTGTCTTGACCTCTGGCTGCTCCAGCACGGGGTGTTCAGCTGGACTAGTTATTTTGTCAGCAATTGGTACACTTCCCTCCTACCGTTTTCTCCGGGAACTTTCTATACTCTGAGTCTTAATTGGTTGAATGGTAGGCTGCAGGCATATTCCGTGTCTGGATGGTTTTGCTGTTGTTCTGTATCTCTGGGCAGCTTTCTGGTCTTGGAGCTGTTTTTGTTTTGTTTTGTTTTTAATGGAACTGCTTAGAATAGAAGTATATCACAATTTCATTATATTAGAAGGGATCTCTGGAAATATCCCTCATTGAACTCTTCTGTACAAAAGTCTTGATCTTATCTAACCAGCTCTCAGCCATGTCCTCACATTTGCCATATAATCTACTTAAATATAAGGGAGGCTGCTTTTCTGACATTCCTATTTATCTGTAAGAATGGAATCTTCAGTTCTTTAGCATTTGACACAACACCATATGCCTTTTCCAGAATTTCCGAGCATTCAACTGCTGTTCAGTTGCTGTCTTTCCCATGAGCTAAGTGCTAAGCTTGAAATAATAGATTTGCTAATAATTCAGCTTCTTTTATCCCTTACAGAAACAGGGCCATTTTGCAATAATTTTCTTGTGCTTGTGAGTATCTGAGATGAAAATACGAGAATGTGATTTTTATTTTCTGGGCAAAGTTCACACTGGCAATACCCACCAGCTGCCACTTCCTGCCCTCTCTGGAAAACAAGCTGCTATCAGCAGTGGCTGTTTGTAAGAGAAATTGGTTTTGGCCATAAGAATTTCAAAGACCTTTCTGAAACAGTGTTTGTAATAAAATTTACATTTCTTTCAGAGCTTTATTAGACTTATTGCTTATCACTAGCTTTTAAAAATCTTTTCCTTTAACTGATACATAATATATTTTAGACACAGGTAATTGGCCAAACACATCTTTCATTTTCTTGTTTTTGGACAACTTCATATGCTGTGTAATTTCTAGACATGGCCATCCAAGTTTGAAAACATACATTTGAAGTCTCTTAAAAGAGTTTTATTTTTTCTTGCATACAATCTTTGAATACTGATACTTTTCCTATAAGTTCTAATGATGTTGCCGAAAGGAATAATCCCTTTAGTGGCTGGTATATTATGTAAAGCTTCAGGTTTTATTGTGGCAAGCCTAGGCATTTTGCAACTTCAGTGATCTTTCAAATTGCCTTTATTCAAATAAGGCCTTAGTGGTTTAGGACAAACCAAGGAAATTCAGTCTTTTTTTTTTTTTTTTTGAGTGTCAGCTTATAAGAGGCACTTCCAGATGGACATAGCACATTTCTACAAGGATGGAACTACAAGGTTTCACTGATGCTTCCATTAGGGTACCAGAATAATCATTATACATTTTGGTTGCTGATATACCTCTTGCCCATTCCTGAGCGAGGGGTGAGTAACTTGGAATTTAGCTGAAAGTTACTGAAACACACTGTGGAATGAAATAAATGCAATGGACACCAGAAAAACCCTGCCCACTGGCCCAGAGAAGCAACGTCAGACCTATCTCTGTCAAGCATGGTATTGCCTGTGTGAGCGTGGTTGTGGGTTAAATTGCACTTTCCAAAAGGATGTGTTGAAGCCCATGTTCTTGGTATGTGTGAATGCAACCTTATTGGGAAATAGGGTCTTCGCACATGTCATTAAGATGAGGTCATGCTGGATTAGCACGGGTACTTAAGGATTGGTGTCCTTATAGGAAGAGTAGAGGGTGTACGTAGAGACACAGGAAAGAAGGCCATGTGATAGAGGAGGTAGAGATTGCAGTGAAGCAGCTGCAAGCCAAAGGATGCTGAGGTTTGCCAGCAACTAGCGGAGGCTATGTGTAGGCGAGGGTGGATTCTTCCCCACGGCCTTCAGTGGCAGCATGACCCCATCCACACCTTGACTTTCAGACTTGTAGCCTCCACAACAATGACAAAGTACATTTCTGATGCTTTAAGCCACCTAGTTTGCAGCAGTTTGTTATGGCAGCCCAGGAAACGAAGGCAGGTGTGCAGCTCAAATTTTCATCTTCTATGTAATTTAGAAGGAATTGATGTCAAAACCCATCCCAGATAAGTGCTACTTCGGGACTGCCTCGATGTAACGAACACAGAGCTGCTCTGTAACACAACTTCCACACTGCGTGTCAGCGTGCGTACGAGAATTCATTGAAAAAAACATTATAACCACCCAGGGAAACAGTGTGCCAGGAGGAGGAGTGAGGGAATACAGCGCATAGGAGGATCAGAACCCGAAGGATTTGGGATAAATAAAACAGACCGTAAAGCCAGTATGTTTTTAAATGATTTAAGAAATATGTAGAAAAAAATGTGACACTATGAGAAAAGAACAAGCAGTTTTAGAAACAAATGAATTTCTACAGTTTAAAAATTGAAATAGAGTAAAATAAAAACTTCTAGTTACTAAAATTAAAAACTTAGTGGACTGGTAAAATAACAGATTAAACGCAGTTAAAGAGAGATCTGGATCTGAGGAAGTTATAATAGTGACTAGGCATGGAGTGTTAAGAATATTTATTTCTACATATCTTTGCAAGGTATTGTAAATGTTTATTCCTTACAGTAATTACACAATAATAAGGAAACAAATGTCTTCTACATTCACTCTGCTTCTTCTCTATTTTAAAGTAGAAGGAATTGCTCAGCCAAATTTCAATTAATTTTGCCCTCGTGGGTTGAAGCTGACTGATCCCAGCTAAGAAGCTACTTTCTTGGATACCAACTTGCCATTTTTCCTTCCGCAGCTGCATACAAGACATGAGTTTGGCCAAAACCTCCCTTTCTCTTAGCACCAATTCAGTGCCACAACACAAAAGCAATAACCCTCAAAATTTAATAACATTTGATCCAATAAAATATTGATCAAACATCCATCACAGTGTAAAACGTGCTATAATAATGGCTTATGGCAAATTCTGGCTTTAGAGGATCTAAGCTGAAAGGCTCCCAGGAGTTGGAGGCGATTGCATTGTGAGTTCTCCCTGGGCTCAACACAGCTAGTCAACAGTCAAAAATCATTCTAAGAAGTACCAGGAATATTAAGGAAAGGAAAGAAGCTCAGTTTATCACCAATGAGAAGATCAGCTGTGGAAGAGCAGGCTGCGTCCAATCCTTTCTTCCATTTTCTTTCTTCTTCCTTTCTTAACTCACACAATTCATTTACATGAACTATCAAAACATTAAGTAATACTAGAGTTTGGACAGAGATATGGTAACAATTAAAACAGTGATTTAATGATTAAAGTTTGAAAAACACTGGTTTAATGTTATCCCTTAAAATTTACAAATAGAGTATTATTGCAATTCCAGTAAAATATTGGACACGGCATTTGTAAGTATATACACAAATTATATATACATATGTTGGCTTATTGAATCTAAAGTTAAACTTGAATAATAATGAGGCAAAAATAACTTTTGTTGCTGGTTTTTTTTAGTAATAATGTGGTGAGATTTACCTAGGAAGTATTACAATTGATTAAAAGAACATATACGCATATCAATGATCTTAGTATAAATTACAGGAAGGCTCACCAATCAATAAGAAAGACATGGGTAATTTAATAATCTTGGGGGCAAAATGGATAATTTTTGGAAAAAACAGAAACAAGATTCTCTTACATATCAAGCCAAAATATATTCCACATAGGTTAAAGGTTTAACTAGCAACAGCAAAACCCGGGAAGAAAATATAGGTTAATAAGTAAATCTTATTTTTGATCATTAATAAAGCTCTTGGAGTACAGTTTCTTGTGGGGAGCAGGGATTGAAAAGATGAGGGGAAGATAAAGGATAACTGGAATCAAGAAAAGTGTTAAGATCAAAGAATTTAGGAAAGGGCTGAATTTGCAATACCTCGAATTTGATATCAATTTAATTTTATTTCAGAAGTAAACTTAAGATGGTTTATGAAGTTTACATATGATATTACAAAATCAAATAATTAAAAAACCAATGAAAGTAAAGAAAAATAACAATTTAAATGGGTTTGGTAGTGAGAACTGTGCCATAAATTCATGTCACAAATTCTGATATATAATCTAAAAGTGTCAATGTGGCTATAAATTTCCCAGAAGCAAGTAAACAGCCTGAACGTGGTCATCCACAGAATTTCCATACATTTCTTCTTATTATCCTCAAATCCAGAATTTTCTTATAGCTCAGAAATGAATAGAGGATATAAATACCACAGTTTTCATGGCAGTCACATTGTAATAGTAACAAAAATTACCAAGCTAGCAATGTTTTTTTTTTAAAGAATCATAATATTCAACCATCGTGCAATGGATACTCTAATAAGTGGATAGTAAATTATTAATTGGGACCTACATTCTAGAACATATTTTGGCAGCACATAAGAACTTTAAATAAGTTCATATTGTACCCGGAATTCTCCTAAAAAACTATCATAAGGAATTAATTATAGATGTAAACAAAGATTTATGTTCAAAGTAAATTAGAGTATTATTTGTAGTAGTCAGAAATTGGGAAAAATTACATGTTCAGTAAAAGAAGAATTGTTAAATTAAATGATATACACGTTTGATAGACTTTTCCAGGAATTAAAATAGTTTTTAAAATATATAATATTATGATTAAAAAGAATTAAGTACAATATGATCTCAAAATAAATAATGCACAGGTAAAATAAAACGTATTTGGATCATGAATTTAGTGATTATTTTTTCTTCTTTAAATTGAAAAATTTTTAATTTTTTCATTTTGTTTTCTGTAAGGGATTGTACAGATTTTTCAAAAAGAGTGAATATTTTCTTCTATTGTTAAGAACTTTGTTGTGAATGGGAGAGAAAACACGGTCCAGGGGAGGAAAAGGTTTTAGTTTACTTTTTGGGCTGTGTGTGTGTGTGTGTGTGTGTGTGTGTGTGTGTCTTTGAGATAGGGAAGAGTGAGGTCTGCTAATAGAGCCCCAAATTCTAAAACCATGACACCAGGAATGGGATGAATCTAAAGATAAACCCTGAAATCATAGCAAGGGAATAGCAGGTGGAAGGGGATGGAATCAGGCTCATGCCAGAGGGATCATCCCTGAATAAGGGCAGAAGCTAGGTCGCCCAGGACACAGCAACATTTGGGTAAAGAAATGTTTAGGCTGCATGTGTCTAATAGCCCAGAAATCCTCAGCGAAGCAGAAGACGGCATCGGAGACCCTGGAGAGGTGGGCAGGATGAGCATGCAGCCTTCAGGTTAGGGTTGACATTCTGGGATAGCCAATGTCCCTCCTGAATGATGGAGAAGGATGCATAGCAACAGGCTGCGATCGGAGATCCTCAGTTGGTCACAGCGCCACTGCGGGCGTCTGCTTCCCTCACCAGGGAGGGGAGTGTTGGCTGGTGTCACCGTCGTAAAGCCGAGAAGGCTGCGAACAGTGTGGTGGCTTGTTGGTGTGCAACAGAGGACAGCGTGCTAAAGGGGGTTCAGGCTCAGGGTGTGGGCGGAGGAGTGAGGAAGCTCTGAGAGGTGCTGCGGTCAACTGCCCACGGGGTCAGGCCAGCTGGACAGGAAGTGAAACGGTGACAGGAGGCCATCAGGGAGGGGGAGGGGAAATTGGAGGTGGGGGGTCTCAGACTGCAGGGGTCACAGCACGCCCCAGGGAAGCCTGCTGAAATGGAGACTACTGAGTCCCATCCCGGGAAAGGTTAATTCATAAGTCGATTCGAGCAAATCGCACTTTCAATAAATGAGTCAGGTGGTCAGTGGTCCATGCTTCAAGCAATTTGAGGGTAGACATTATAAGACTCCAAGCTGAAAAGCAGGAGTAGAGGAAGAGGAAGAATACAGGTGGGAAATGTGGAGGAACAAGAAATACGGAGGAATTGCAGGGATGGGTTTCAGAGGTAGGACGGTCCCAGATGGCAGCGAGGTCATCGACTCTCGAAGCCCCTTGGGTGAGCATATTGGAGATCAGGACACCACGAAACTCTAGGGTTTGTTTTTTTGGCTGAATCTTCGTCATGGTTTGTCAACAGAAATTTTCTACGTGTTAAGACAGCATTTCCCGAACTAGCATTCAGTCGGAACAAGGCTCTTACCAGAAATAATAATAAATGCTAAGAGACAACAACAACACCAAAAAGTGTTCCATGACCAAGTCATCTAGAGAAATGTGGGCTTTAAAAAAAGCAAGAAGATATGTTTATTACATGTTTCCCAGAGCCTTCATGGGCCCTTGTGCTTTAGGAATGTCTGATAAAGAGGCTTTAGCATGCTGCTCCCCACCACCCCTGTGGGAAAGGAAGGGAAACAAAGGTAGAGGAGGGGAGAGAGGGAAGAAGAGGGCACAGGAAAGAAAAAAGAAAAGGGAACAGCATGATGGAGATCCCTCACTGCCACGGGCCAGGCGGTGCTGCCTGGGTCCCCTTCCTGGCCTGGTGCCTCTCCTGTTTCCTCTCTCTTCTCCTGTCCCTCACAGGCACTGCTGACCTCTGGAGTCACAGCACAGGCCTGGACAGTTGACCGCAGCACCTCTCAGACACGTGTGCACTTTCTCAGCCTCTATCCTAATGTCTGATTAATAGAGTTAATGTAATCGATCCTATTTAAAAAAAAATTGTGTTCTTCATAAATTGTTCCGAAACCATGTAATAGAATAATCCAAAATTTCCTTACTTTTTGCTAGTGCTTTTGTATATACCATTTTTCAAAGTTTGCTTTTTTTAGTGTTAAAGACATACTGAACTTCAGAAGCAAATGCTTTTGAACATTTATTAAGGTAAAAATTTTCCCTTTAATCTGAAAATTACAGTAACAGAATTTCCACTATTAGACTTTCTTTGCATTCCTTGGTAAACTCTAATTGGTGATGGCATATTATTGTTATTCTAAAAAATATACCAATGCATTGATTTGGCTACTTTGTCTTTTAGGAGTTTTTCATCTATTCTCCTAAGACAGGTCTATAGATTTACTTTCTTATGTTGTTTTTGTCCAAGTTGCTATTAGGGACATGCCAGCCATATATAATCAAGCAGCGTGGCTTCCTATCATCTTCTAGGCTTTGAAATTTAAATATATGTACTTTATTTGGGAATTTTAAGGCCCCGAAGGTTGACGTAGCTTATGCAAAACAATCCGGGCTTGGTGCTTTCTGATACCATTTTACTTCTAGATTGAGGTGCTTCTCTTTTGTCAAATTTATAATTTTCATTTTCCCAGAAAACTATTGCTTCCAGTGTATTGTCAAATGTATTTAAATAAAATTGTATATTATTTTAAAATTTCAAAATTATTTATTTTGAAAAAATGATATACGTACTTGATAAAATGAAATCATTAAAAGGGGCTAGATGGTTAACAGTAAGTCTCCTTTCTACTGGGTTATAGTGCCTAATTCTCCCCACTACTTACAAGTTATCAATTTTATAGTTTTCTTGCTTAATCCTCATACAGGGATATTTTCTGCATATAAAAGTATGTGTGTATACAAACACGCTTGTGGATATAGCCTTTTAAAAATATAAATGTACATATTACATACACTGTTCTGCACCTTTTTTTCACTTAATCTGATTTTGGAAGATGTTAGTACTTACAGAAACGTACTTTTTAATGGAAACAAACTATGGTATCTTACTAATGCACCATGATTTATTCAACCTGTCCTCTTTCCTGAAAATGTAGGTTATTTCCAACCTTCGATTATGTAGATAATAGTAGAATCTCTTATTCTCCATTTATATTAACTAGTGGGGTTGTTACAAAATAAGGATAGATAAGAAATAACAGATTATTGCATTTCTCATACTAAAGAGGAAGCACATTTCCCCAAAGGTGCAACCCAGGACCGTGAAGTGACATGGGCATAGGATAGAAATTGGCCACAGACCGTCACTGGCACATTCTACAAAGAGTAGGAACTATTTAATAAATTATTAATACTATACTTGCAGAATGAATGAACCAACTATAGAGACAGTCTGTTGGTGGAATCAGCTGGACAGATAGAACAGAGTAAATTATACCACACCACCCGCTGACTGTTCAACAAGATCTCCAGTTTTGCTGCTCGTGGCAAGTTTATCCAGCACGTACTTCCTGCGTGCCAGGCACCATGGAAGGCACTGTGAATGTTACAGAAAAGAATAACGTTCTACTGCTATGTGCTTTGTACTTCACTGTCCTGATACTATTGTTCATCAATCTGTATTCTCTACTGTGGGCCCTGGGAATAAGGGAGAAGGAAAAAAAGCAAGGATAAATAGTGTCTGAGAGGTGATTTATAATGTCGAGGGTAAGGGGCCTATGGAGACAGATTTGGGAGTGGGACTAAGGTGGGAAAATATTTTTCCATTATTTGACTCTTGAGTACTTGAAAAACCAATGCTTTGATTAAAACAGAGTTAACTGTCATTCAATGTCTTTCATAGTTTTGTTGGAGGATTAACATGAATTTTTGGTTTATTGTCTTTCTTCTACACAGTAGTTGGTGTGCACGTGTGTCGTTGGGTCGTAGAGGTGCAGAATATTTCAGCAAAGTGGACCTTCCCAGGTGCGCTAGTGAAGATAGAACAGAAACAATTCACCCGTTCACTACCTAGGTCCTGGATCATATGGAATCAGACCAAAGAGGATGCTTGTGTTCCCTGCTTCTCACCTTCTCGTCGATGAAAACATTACCTTTATAGTATTGACTACTTTAGATGCATGTGGATCACTGTACTTTTTTTTTTTTTTTTTTTTTTTAGAAAGATTCTCACTCTGTTGGCTGGGTTATAGTGCTGTGGCATCAGCCTAGCTCACAGCAACCTCAAACTCCTGGGCTCAAGCGATCCTCCTGCCTCAGCCTCCCGAGTAGCTGGGACTACAGGCATGTGCCACCATACCCGGCTAACTTTTTCTATATATTTTTAGTTGGCCAATTAATTTCTTTCTATTTATAGTATAGACAGGGGTCTTGCTCTTGCTCAGGCTGGTTTCGAACTCCTGACCTTGAGCGATCCGCCTGCCTTGGCCTCCCAGACTGCTAGGATTACAGGCATGAGCCACCGCGGCCAGCCTGGATCACTGTACTTCACACTTTGGCAAAGAGTTCTCATTCTGAAGCACTTCATGAATTGTCTAACATCCCATAGGTCGACTGACACCAAGTTTAGAATCTTCTGAATATTATAAATTATAATTATGCATGTTGCCCAGTTAAATGAAATGTGTATTTCTTTGAACAATTTCTACCTTACTTTAAGAATCCACAATTTGTTGTGTGTTTGATTTATTTCCATATCAGTCATCAAGATACAATCGGTTAATAGCCATTTAATCTCAAAATACTTTTAAAATCTTAAAGTCTGCTCTTTAAAAAGCAGGAAATTGTACTTTTGTCAGTGGCAAGAAGCTCAAACACCAAAGAATTTAGGTTTGATTCCGAAATTTGAACTGTAAATAAATTAGCCCAACCAGTTCTTCCATCCTTCCTGAAAGCATGTTTTCTGCCCTCCCTACTAAGTGAGGTTTTCCATTCTTTTTAATTGAACAGTGCCCCAGTAATGTTTCCAATCCCATGATGGGTAAACAAAGAGAAAGAGGCAGACTCCATCCACCCTTTCAGAGAATGGTTTTTCCTCAGACCACAAATGCTGCAAGCTTAAAGAGCTCAGAATGACAGCTGTTAAGAACCACGGGTTGCTAACAAATAAATAGATAACACTCAATTACCTTGCTATCTGCACAGAAACAGTCACACGCGTGTCAGGTCTCTCTCCCTCAACTGAGGCTCTGTCCAGATTGCTGAGAAAATCTCCATTGCCCTAGAGATTAAGGGAACATAGAAATGGCAAATAACAATGCCACTAAATATATAACATTCCATTCCAAGCACAATAGGCAACTGGAACATTTTTTGTACTAATGGGCCTGAAACACAAAGGAAATATTCAGCTATTAAATACCATGATTTTGCATTATCTTTAAGTGCAAAAGTACAAGTAGAGACTCTGAGAGGGTTGAGGGGAGAGAGAATGAAATGATTCAATTACATTTTCCATTAAGAATTCAGATAATATGACAATGGTACAATCAAGCTATGACTTGTATCCGGAAACCAGAGTCACTAAGAATCTTCAGTTATGATTCCTAGAATCCAACAATATGTGCTCACCCAAACTAAAATAAACATAGACTGGCCTGCCCTCATGTAGGCCAATTAGATAGTCCCTGGAAGCAAAGGAAGTTGGGTTCTCCTGCATTGTACAGCTGTTACCAAATGTCTTTTGATGTTTCTGAGCTCCATTTTATCTTTGAGAAGTGGCTGTTAGCAGAGAAGTATTTCCCAAGTTCTCACCATAGACGTGGCTCTCCAGAGGTGCTTAACAGTTACTGTCCCCTGTTAGTGTCTCTGTCCTCAAATTTAACTTGGAAATAATGTGCAGGTGTGCATTTAAGTAATTCTGTCAATAACCTTTAAAGACAGAGATAGCAATTGATAAACACAGAAGAGACCAAGTGAATCTTTAGGTAAGGATTTCCCTCAAATCGGTCAGTCATGCCAGCAGTCAATTGCCTCACCCATTTCTGATCCTAGTCCTCTGTAAGTGACTTCTCTCCTTGGTCCACAATTCCATGACTTAAGATGGAAGGGGCTTTTAGCGTCCAAAAAACATTGTGTCGAGTGGAGGGATTTACTTTCTTGGCCGATGGATAAACTGGTTTCCCAATTAGGTGAAAACCAGGCCCCAAGCCCTGCTCTCAGAGATAAGGGGGCCTGAATTGTCCCTGAGTTACAACAAAATCTCTTGGCCCATCAGACAGTATCTGAAAGCATAAAGAGGGCTTCGTCATGTGGCCACGAGCCTCTTTTATTTATTTCCCAGTGAAATGGTCCTCCAAACATTGCAAATGCAAACCCACAATTTTAGGATAAAATCATAAATAGCCCATGAACGCGACCAAATAGAAAGTACATTTATATTAACAATATGGGTTCTATTTTCAGTCTTGGCCCTATTGTTGATTCTATTTTTGGTACTTTACTATTGTTTTATTTATCGTGGGCTAAGGATTTTTATTTTCCTTCCTTTCCTATACCCTCCACCACTTCAACCTTTCTGGTAACATTTAAAACTTGATCGATTTATGGTGTTTTTTTTTTATTGTTTGTTTGTGTAGTTTGGTTGAGGTGTAGATAGTTGTCCTCTTTTATTGGTTTATTTAATTGGTTGTTCCCATGGTAACATTTTTAGTACATTTTTTTCAGAAGGTTGACGGATGCTTTGGGGCTTTTGTGTGGTGGTCTGTTAATCTTCAACAGACCCTAACAGGATTCCTTTGTGCCTTTTTCTCCTCCATTTGTAAGTGACTTGACTTCTTTAACCCTTAGGAGGTTAATTCTTGCTTCTGTGAACCGCATCTTTAGACTATAATTGTTTGACAGGAGTTGTAGGGTGGTGGCCAGTCTGTAACTACAGAATTGGTATTACTAGAGATTCAAAACAGAGGGTGTAAAAAGACGTCTAAATCTGTGTACTATAATGATAAAATTAATATAACATAGTGTGGCTGTTTAGTTTATATTTGGTTGTCAATCAAAGGAAGTGTAGCTTTTCTGCTTTTTGGAGACTTTTTTTGACTTCATTGCTGCTGATTGACTATTCTTAGTCAACTATTGTTTGGCTTTGACCTACTTCCTGGAGCACTTAGTTGTGTCCTCCAAGTTTAATGGATATTGTAAGACAGAAGAAATGAAATCATTCATGAAAGTTAATTGGACCTGTGTTCACTTAAATATTTCCACTCTGAAAAGGACAACTCTGAAATCTGGAAGTCAGTATAATGATTTGAAAATGTAAGTTTCAGACTTTAGTTTTATTCAGATATGAAGTTTGTTTTTATATGTATTTAATGTTTATTGCAAAATAATGATATGGAGGAATTTTATTTCTGTGGTTATTTTTAATAATAGCCATAACCCAAAATGTGTACCATATCCATCCTAGGTTCTAAAAGAACTTTTCATGGATTCTTTGTTAATGCCTTGATGCACTTAGAGATCAGAAGAGATCACATATAATTCAGGATTCAAAGCTGGCAGTCATGCAGTATACTCTGGCTCTCTGCATTTTTGGTCCTTGATTTACTACACTGTAATGAAAAAAGAGGTTATAAAATACTGACTCAATAGGAAGGTTACCTGTACTATTAAGTGTTTATGTTTAATATTAATGTAAACTCTCAGGTCATGAAATTAAAATTATGCTAAAGCAATTATCCTTCTTAGGTATTGTGAAATAAGCTAAATATACAAACGAAAGGAGACATGTCAATTTATGTAAAGTCACTTTTAGTAGTGGGATTAGTTTTTTGGATATTTTTCTTTTCTGTTGGCCAAAGTCTATTATAATGGATTACTGGATTTCCAAACTGTTTTAATAGTAGTTAAATTTTATCACAATAATTGTATTGCCAGAAATCGTATATCAAATTTATGGGACATGGAAATGAAATGGAGCTGATACTCTCTAGCTTGCATAATTATTTAAGAAGTTAGTAGAGATACCCTGAAAACTGTGAGAGGGGGATTCTCTTCTTTTTGTGCTGTAGGCCTAGCACATTCCACTTGGGTGGGCCAGCGAGTAAGAACATCCTGTGTGCTCCTTTCCAACAGGAACTATGCTAAGCACTTTGCATGCGTTGTCACTTATACAATGGAAAGGAGGCCAGCATATCAGCTAAGGATGTGGATGTTGGATTCAGACAGCACTGAGGTTGAACCCAGCCCCTGCTAATTACTCTCTGTGTCCCACTGGGCACATTCCCTGATTTCTGTGTATCTCGGTTTCCTCATCTGAAAGAAGGGAACAATAATATAGTGTCTACCTCAGAGAATTCTCATGAGGATTTGATGAGATGAGTGTAACTTGAGAAGGTCAGTTGTGTTTAACCTTTTTCTTGTGGAAGTGGTTGGGATTTCTGAGGTTTCTTGTGGCAAAGAAAAGTAAACAGACAGGATGGTAACTTGTTGGCAGGACAGAGTGATGATGTCAGTGGCACCCAATAAGAGTCTTTCCTTATAGAAAAATGCTGCCGTGAATGGGACCAGAGAAATGATTTAATGACCAGGCTTACTTAAATTAGAAAATTCATTGTAATCATAGTAAAATTTAGGAAAAATATCACCAGGACCAAAAACACAAGTCTGCTATAGAGGACTCTACTTAATATAACATTTGCTCTTTGAAATTTTACCTGGTCACTAATTCACTGATCATACTAAGACTCTTGTATGGTATGAAGGTCCTAGTACTTATGTATGTTACTGGAGAAATTCTGTACTTTTAATAAGAGGACCATTAACTCTAAGATAGTCCCAATAGATGGAAATATATGACTTACTTAAGAGACCCTGCCATCTGATGAAAGGCTTGCTATTGTGTTCTTGGATCAAAAAAAGATGAAATTATTTTTAGCATATAGTTAATCCTGAGCAAAAGTTAGAAAAGGAGAAACGTTAGCATTTGGTATAGAGATTTGGATCAGTTTATACAATTATAAGTTGTCTGTACATTGAATGCTCTTAGAAAAAGGCATACATGCCCTAGATCAGGAATTAAATGTTGGAAATCTTTCTTGATGCACTTCTTAACCTCAAGAAGACACTGTGAATCTTTTTTAAATAAAAAATATATTAAAAATATATTATACAAGTATATTATAAGCACATTGCAAAATTTTTTAAGTTATATATAATAAAAAAATTAAAATCATCCTAATGCTTTAGTTTTAGCTTTTATATTAGCCCATACTTGAGCTCAACATAGAATCATGTGGTAATTCCCTTATAAAATTTACATTTTACATTCAATATACTACAAAAAAACTTCTTCCATCATTATATGTTCTCCTACAACCATATTATAAATGAATGCACTTTATTGCTTTTTATGAACCATTTTGCTTCATTGATTCAATCCTGTTATTTATATTGGGTTAGTTCTCCATATTATTTCAAATATTTCACCATTAGGAACAAATTCTTGCAGCTAAACGTTTGTCCTAATCTATCATTTTCCCTTTGCATAAATTTTTGCAACTCAAATTGGTAAGTTAAAGGGTATACAGATTTCCTTGGTTTCTGCTATATAGTGTTATATCTGCAATTATTTAATTTAAAAATAGTTCACAATTTGAGAACTCATTTTCCCATTAGTACTACCATGAATATTTTGATTGCAAGTTTTGGTTGGTGTAAAATATTCGTAGAGGAAAAGAAAACCCCTGTTCATTAACTTCTCCGCATCATAATGTGGTATCTTCTGAAAGGCAAAAGGGCTCAGAATGAGATGTCCAAAGTTACTCTGGGAAGACGTGAGAGGAAACCCAGCCTGAGAGCCTCACGTGTCATCAGTTAACATCGAATGCTTGGGTGCCTTTACACAAAGGCAAGAGTTGGAACAAATAATACTCTTTACATAGTTAACTCTCCCCAAAGCATACTTTTCTCAACATTTAAGGATATAAATGAGAGACCTCAGTAGTGTGCTTGATATTCTTCTGTGACAGGCACAATCTCAGTGGGCTATCGGACTGAGTGATGCTGTGGTTGGAACCCATGTTCAAGTGCTGACTATCCAAGAAGAGTATCGTGAGGCCTGCATACAACGGTGTGGCACTCGGCGTCCGGGGGTCGGAGAGACAGCAGGGATAGCCACATGTGATGTGGTGTGTGCCTTGCCAAGTGTGTGGGAGGAGGCAGCTGTAAATAGACTCTGAAGAATATCATTTATTTTGGCAGAAAGACTGCTAACGAAAAGGGTCATAGTTTTGTGAACATACATGACAATGGAAAGGTATCACATTGAACTATTAATATCTGCTCTCTGAGTGTGGGGTATGAGAATACACACACCCCAGTTTAGAAACAGATTGATGTGTGTGGGCTGGGGGTTTTATAGAACCCATTCCTTAAAATGGAGTTAAAAATCCAGCAAAACTCAACTTTCTGTTTTTTGGTTTTTTGTTTTTTTTCTCTTTTCCAAGCAAGGGATAGAGTAGGAGGAAAAGAGAAGGGAGACCAGCTTTACATGACTTATAAAAAGGACCCAGAAAAAACTTTTTGGACATCAAAAAGCTCTTACAAAACAGGCTTTTAATGATTTAAGTGTAAATGAATCAAAAACATATGGATAACATTTTCTTTTAAAATACCCTTGGGTTTAAAAAATTAAGGGGAAAAGTAAATGGCAGAGAATGGTTTAGATTTGGTGGAACAAAAAAAAATTTTTTTTAGAAAACAGCTTGAGGAGTTTGAGACACCCCAGTTGCATTTGGGGTTGCCTATGCTGATGGGAGGGTGGGTGTTAGGATGAATGAAGGGACCTGGTCAGCTGACATGCACGAGGTTGGCACTAGAAGCCCCTCCTGAAATATGTGCTTTGACAATGGGTCAGGGGGGCAGGTCTGAGGGACTGTTACTGTGAGAATGTAAGTTGAATTTTCAGACCCCCAGCTCTTTGGAAATCCAACATACGTCAGCAAACTACTACTGTGGGTAGACGTAGATGTGATATAATCCACCTAGGGGAGTAACGGGGCTCCCATGAGGCCTTGTTCACGTGAGCATACACCGTCTTCCATGTTCTTTTTGCTTTGCAAGCCTCTATAACTTGGATGTAAAATAATAAGTCATTATCAAAATATGTAAACCATTTGATTTTTTGCTCCAGGTAATTTCTTATTTACTTTCCACAATGCACAAAATAGCAACATAGTTCAAAGTGTCCTCTAAATTTTGATTAACAGTGATGAAAATACACTGATGTTTGTTTCCTATCTTCATGAAAAGTTAAAATCCCAAAGTCTAGAAAGTTGTGAAAGAAAACCAAGAGGGCCTTGCTACTGATATAATATCATCACTGAACTCTGCCTTTTCTACTGCCGCACAGAGGACTTGGGCCACAGCAGGCAAGCAGGCATGGTCAGAGGTGTGGGAAGCAATGCCCTTAGAATAATCAATCCCTCACATGTGTGGTCCATATCAATTAGTGCAAATTTCACCCCATGCTTTGACTTTGATTATCTTTCCCAAAGGCATCGTCCTCCCAATTTTCAGTTGAATGAAACCATCTTCTCTTGCCAATGCAGGGTAGTTACTAGAAAGACATGTACACACTTGGAGTAGCCTGTGGACTTACTGGTCATGTGCTTTCATGATTACGAAGACACTGGAAAACTTGGCTAACAAATCTCCCTCAGAATAACTTTTCAGCTAGCACAGTAAGTTGCCTGAAAATGCAGCACTTGCTGCCCGCTTTATACATGGAAATATCTGAATGATCAGCACAACCTTTTATTAATTCAGGAAAGTTCATAGGTCCTCAGTGGGTTCCCAACTCAGTTGATTTAGTTTCAGTAATATTTACGGAAACACATGAAATATTGGGACTGGAGTGCCAATCTCCATTCTCAGGCACATCATAAATATGTGATGTCCTTTTGCTCCTACTATATTGACTCTGTGTCTCACAGAGAACCTGAGTCAGTGTCTATTTCTCATTGACTGTCCAGCCTCTCAGTCTTCTTTCTTTTCTGGTTCAGCCCAGGTGAAATGGTGACTTCCAGGACTACTATTTTACCAACATGTTCCCCATTACCTCTCAGCCTCCTTCCCCACCTCCTCGCTCTTGTTCCTTTCAGCCCCCTCCCACTTCCTGGTAGACCATCTTAGAAGAAATCCCACATTTTTTTTTTCTTTATGTTTCTAAATGACCGAACTCTGCTGAAGAGAATCAGGCAAAGGGGCAGATGGCCACTCACTGCATTAACAGTCATCAGTGTCAGCAAGGCCACCTTCAGCTTTGTTCGCCAATCTTTGAATTTGGCCCGAGCTGGCTCAGTTCTTGTCCCCAGGGCCTCTTGTATACCTTTGACACTCCAGAGGCTTCTAGCTGGCCCCACAGCCTCACTCTGAGCAGGTGACCTTGTCTCCCATTTTCAGGTCACCCGGCCTGAACTACCACAACCTCCTGCCCCTCCTCATGACTTTAAAATTAATCTTCCTCTGTCCCTCCCTACCCCTTTGTCTCCATGGTCAGAGAATAAGATACCCTGTCTCATGTCCAATGCCAACATCTCCAGTGTTGCCCTTGGTCCCATCTGTTTTCCTTCAAGACTGTGATCAATCAAATATAATATTTACTGTTTTATCTTCAGCTATCCCTTCTGTCTTGGCTTCTTTCCCTTGGCCTAAATAAATGTTTGAATCTTTGCACACTTAAAAAACAAAACAACAGCAGCAGAAAAACTCCCTGGGCTCTTGTGTCCTCTGTGAGTCGTCCCTCCGACATCCTTCCCTTCACACTGAAACTTCTTGTGAAAGTCTTGGCCAGCTCTCCCCTCCATCAAGTCTCATCCTCTCACTCCATGACCCCCTCAGCCTACCTCAAACTCGAGCCCCCTCTGCTTTTGGAAAGGCCACCAAAGACCTTCTTTCTGAATCTAATATATGCATCAGTGCTTGTTGTCTTGCTGGGTATCCTGGCTTCCTTTGAGATTAGGGAATATTCACTCTACTTGGAATCATGTGCCTGCCTTGCCTGTCCTCTCTCTCGTCCTCAATAACTATTTCCTCTCTGTGCCCTTCCTGGCACTGTCCTGCTTTACTACATAGGTGGCTGTCTCCTATTTTCTCTAGATGTATGCTCCTTGCACTATCATCCATTTGGATTTAACTGTCGTGTGTTTGCTGACAACCTCCAATTCCATCTTTGCTGAGCCATCCCAACCTTTGTCTTCACCTGTGTGCCACTGCTCACCTTTCTATGTCTTCTTGTCCTCTCGTGCAGTCCTTCCTCCTCCTGTTTAACTCTTAATCATCCTCTAGAGTGGGGTCAGGCACCTTTACTTGCAGGAAACTTTTCCTGAAATGCCAGGTTGCCAGGGGCCTCTTCCAAGCTCCTCAGCTCCCCTGGTCCACTTCTCTCTCCTGTGTCCCCACGTCACCAGGAAATTACCCCTCCATGTCTCTGATTGTCACCATTCGGTGTGCCCTGTAGGACACATATACTGAGCTTGGCACCTAGCAGACGCTTGATGGTTTTTTGAGAAAATGTCAGTTTATTCCCTAGTTGATAAAGATTTGTATCACATATAATTTGTAAGATCACAGAAAATTAAAGCATAAATAAATGACCTAAAATTCGTCTTTTTGACTGTATTATCTGTCTAAACTAGACATATCTTTAAAGTAACTGCACTCTTTTACAAGAAGTTTTTGATCTCCATAAAGTGGTCTAATTGGGAGAACAACTATTTTCTGGTTTTGATTCCCTTCCTTTTGTCTTTCCAAATGTCCCTTCCTCAGAGAAAATTCCCATGGATATCCTAACAGTCCCCACACACTCATTCCCTATCCTTCCCCTCACCCAGCTCTTAGGTTTATGCACTTAACGTTGTACACTTGCCCTGTTATACAGATTTCCACATAATTCTTATGAATATTTGAATTCATGATTTTTAGTTTTTTATGTGACTGGTTTTGGTTTTTACTCTCCCCTGTCTCATGAAGGCAAGAACTTGTCTGGTTCGTTCTTCATGGATGTCCTCAGCACCTATGATCACGCACATAGAAAGGGCTCAGTCGATATTTACTGAATGAACGAAATGAATGAATGACTGAAGGGATGACAGATAAGTTACTGGGGCATTAAGATTATCCAGAGGCAAAAATGAAGCCTAGTGAAAAGAGGTCATAAAGTCAGGAGACTTGGAAATTGACCTAACTGTAAAAAAGGAAAACAAAACACTTCCACACAGATGTGCTCCTGGCTCAGTAAAGAGCTTAAGTAGGCTTTGTGTTGTTTACAAGAAATGGAGCCAAAATGAATCTAATCATTTTCTTTCTTTCTTTTTTTTTTCAGATCTCTAACTTTCTATTTCTTATTTGGAAAAACATCCCCATTGTACGTGTTTGCCCCAGTCAGCATCCAGAACAAGAAGAATCAAAGCCCTTCAGGTACCAGTGGTCTGAAAACTTGGGAAGGCTGTTAGTTATGGTGCAACTCTTAAGGATGTGGCCCACGTGATCTTACACTGGGCCTCTTCCTCCTTGTCTCTCTTGTGTGCTCTGCATCTTGCTGATGGATAGGAAGGAGCTAATCTGGCCGTAGTGGAAGATTCAAAGGAGAGCTGCACGCTGAAGAAAATTCGGGTGAAAGTCACTTTGAGAAATATTTCAACGCCAGGCTAAGATATCTAGATTTGGTGTTTTAGGAGATAATTTTTTAAAACTATGTTAGAATTATCTAAATTTGTATTTTAGGAAAAAAATGCTCTGGTCCCAGATTATAAATTGAACTGAAGTTTTTCACAAATGAAGGAAAAGTAAACCAATCAAGAGATTGTAGCTCTAGCCCTGGTTTTAGGTGAAAAAATTTTAATTACTCCATTTATCCCTGTTATTCTTATTGTGCAGTGGATTATAAAATACAAAAAAAAATACAGTTAAATAGAAAAAATAAGAAGAATCAGGGAGTAGGATAGAAAAATCACACGAGGAGCAAAGATATATTAATTAGATGTAAGTATAATTCTTACAAGGTAATTATAATTAGGCAATAAATTTGCTTTGGAGCTTCCTGGAGGCCAAAGTAAAACAGGAAACATAATCACTTATATAATTTATATTGTACATATAGTAATGATAGCTAGCTAATATTTATTGTGTTCTAACTTTGTGCCAGATACTATTTACATGTTTTCTTTACATATCATTTCTACA
This sequence comes from Lepilemur ruficaudatus, assembly GCA_963574885.1. Classification (NCBI taxonomy): domain Eukaryota; kingdom Metazoa; phylum Chordata; class Mammalia; order Primates; family Lepilemuridae; genus Lepilemur; species Lepilemur ruficaudatus. Next base: position 22,222 of record CAUYRT010021038.1, read on the forward strand.
TATATTAACATTTGAAGGCCTAAGTTTCTTCATAGATAACTATTAACTAAAGCAGCTGATAAAAAGATCTTTTGCAATGAGTAAGTGAAAATTTATGCTGAAAAGCATCCCCCTTTTTTTTCTTTAAAGAATAATCAACCTAAATTAAACTTTTAAATTTTTGGTTTAAGGCAGCCAGCCTGTTTCAACAAAGTTGCCAAATATTCTTAACCGAAAGGAAGCATTGCAAGATATGACAAACAGGAAAGCTAAACAAAAGTCAGCAGTGTTGCAAATCATACATTTATGGGAGGAAACGCTCCAGTTCTGCAGCCAAGCCCAGAGCTTAAACCTGCAAGACAGACCACACTAGCGTGAACATGAGCAGGGAAGGATGCTGTGTAATCCCCCACGCTGAGGTGCCAGCGGAGCTCGGGTACACACGCAGCCACTGCGGGAAGCAGCCTGTAGGGCAAGACTTCAGAAAGCAAGTGAGAATACTAGCCCCTCAGCTGTGTTGTCAGATTCTAACAAAACTTCGAGAAGACTGAACCTACCTGTGACATGAGACCCAAATAATGCACTCTTCTGTTTCACATTTGATCCCCTGGAAATTAGTGATCAGGTGACAACATCCTCAACGTCTTTGCAACTAATCAGGGGCCATTTTTCCTAGCTCTTTCTCACAGCACACCACTGTGTACATGCTAGTGACCTTGCTCCAGTGGGGTCACCAGTTCAGGTGCCTGGGGGGCCCAGCAAGAAACAAAAATGAAGTGCATCCTAGCAATTTAGGAATACGGGCCAGTCACACAGGCTGTTTCTATTTTTAAAAAATAAATACGAAATCCAGACTTTTAAATGAAATCTCCCAAATTTTAAATACTAGTAACAAATTCAAATATATTTAAAGCCCTCTTCAAGCCAATGCAATTCTTAATGAACTGAAACCCTCAATTCAAAACTGTCTGCAGAGCAAGATGAACCTTTATGAATTGAATTCCCTTAACAGAGCTTTAGATAAAAGGTTACACAGCAAACCAGTGAGAGTGGTAGTCTCTGGTAAAGACTTTAGGCTTTTGTTGCTGGTTAAGGACAGATACACGATGACTAGAACTGACAACGGATGTGACAGCCTTTTGTGAAGATCAAAGTGGCACTGGGATTTACATGAACCAAGTTCACCCATCTTCAAATGATGCTAGCTGAAAAGCACCTGTGGGTTGGGCCAGGGTTTTCCTTTAGCTAACACTTGGATTGACTCCGCAAATGAATAAATGATTGTGTCTTCAGGATTCCGTCAGGGAAGAAGAACCACCCCTAAGTGTTCTGCTGTATGGGAAGTGGACCTTAAAGAATTTTGGGAGGATCCATGGAAGGGATTGTCGAAGAGCAAGTCCCACCCCTTCTGGCAGCACTGGAGACAATTTGGATCTTGCAGCGAAATCTGTAAGCACATCCCTTCTCAAAGAGACTATTTGTGGAAAGGTCTAGGAAGCTGTTATCTCTGTGTAACTACTGTCTCTGTCAGTCCATAGGCCAGCACCTTAGGATGGGCGTTGGCCTCTGTTGGTCATCTCTGAAGGCAGGAGGGGAGCAAGGTCCAGCTGGAGCCCTGGGCACCTCTTCATCTCTCTGTGCCATGTCAGGCCCCAGAAAGGTCTTCAGGGAGCAATGGCTCCTGCTTACCCTTGCCTCCCAAATTTCACACAAGCTTCTCTACTGCCAGCTCTAACCCAGAGCAGTAGGACGGAGGGAATTCTGAGAAGCATATTGCCCAGATCAGCCAGATGAACAACAGAACAAAACAGCACACTGAGGACAGAGACTTCACTTTCTACAAAGAAGGCCGTCATCTTTTTAGCTGGACCATTTCTAGAACCATTTTGATTTCTGTGTCATAGAGGAAGTCTCTTGGGAAAAAAAGAGGGCATGACTAGGAAGTAAGATAGACTTGAGTTTGAACCCTGATTACCTGCTTGTTCTATGGCCTTAGGAAAGATGATCAACCTTGCTCACTTGCAGTTTCTCCATCAATACAGTGGGGCTCACACTACCAACAGAAAGTGTGTTGTCTTAAGGATCAGACACAATGTTGGGAAAGCACATAGTGTGACCCGGGGGGACAAAGACTCTGTTTAACTTATTCTTTGTTGCAGTCTCTTGGATCAAGAGAGGTGTCTGACACCAGAGTAAGCACAGTATGTTTAAATCACTATTATTGTTGCTTATGATCATAAGAGGGTCTCTTAAACACACATGAGAGTTGAAGAGGATGGATGGACTATGAGAATGAATAGCCAATGAGGTTTTTCCTGATCCTTTTGGAGGTTGGTGCAAATGAATGTTCTCAAAGGTTTGTTGTGAACCTAGACATATTTACAACAAACTGGGTTTTAATTCTCACAGTTGAAAAGACTGGGGGGCAGCATACCGGATCCCGTAAGTAAGCATTTTTTCGTTCTTCATCCAAAAAGCATGGAGTCATGTAAAGTTTCTCAAGGTACATCATCATTTTCGCTGTCATTTAGCAGCCCATCTCTGAGCAGAATCCAGCCTACATCCAGTAAGTGGAAGGCAAGCACACTGACCACACACACTGCATCTTTCTCCTTGAACACATGACACACTGGCCTTTGGTAAGAGGCAGGGCATGAATAGGAAAAAACAGAGATGCATTCCAAAAAGACATTAGCTAAACAAAAGTCAAGTCCACCAGACGAAGCCATCAGGAAATTGGTTAACATATTTTTCCCCCATTCAACAAAAGATAGCAGGCACTTGTCTCAATATCTCCTTTCATCCCTGAAAGCTTTAAAATTGATTCATGGTTTCATAACTACAACAAAGTAACCTTGGATAGATTAAAATCAAGGCTTTTTTTAATTTGGATATCAACAGCAAGAATCCCACCCAGGTCTTGCTAAAAACGACTTTGGCTGACGTTATGAAATGCTTCCTCAAGCTCTTCTTCAGCCAAATGAGAAGTTGTCTGGAAAGGATTCATCCTTTTAGTGTACACAGAAGATCTTCTTCTTGGATCTATAAACTAAGTCTTTAAATTCCACTGTAATTACTCCAAAGACATAAATAGAGCCGATACTATTTCTGGCATCCCAGCTGGCCCTTTAGACAAGGTACACAGCATTTTCAAATAAAGCTTCCGCAAAGTGTGTAGGTATTCTAGCAACAGACAGATGCCTGGAAATTCTAAAACATAGTGTCTGAAAAGAATGGCTTCCAAAAATGCTAGTGTGTAAGACAGGCTCCTCTCTTTATTTTAATTCTTGTACCAGTTGTTAGGATCGAGTTTCTTAGTAAGGACTGAAGCCTATTCTGTTTTCAACCACTAACTTGGCTGTCTTTGAAGGTTCTGTGTACTGAAACAATTCATTAAAATACTCATACATAAAGTTTTATTAAGGGGACATGTTATTGCTCTCAGACCCACTCTGTAGTTATTAACCGGTGCAATTTAAAAGCTTCATTTCAAAAGCCAGAGTCTCACAAACCATCTTAGTGTTTGTGCTGATTAATACCAACATCATGTCCGTTTTAAAAATGAACACCATCCATATCTGGAATACTTCTTGGATTTGGACATGAACATATTATTCTTGTTCGTTGTGGACATGTTTGGCTTTAAGAGCAGACTTAAAGTATCCAAAGTCATCTATACATTTGTTTTCCCTCCATTGTTTCTGATCACATTTGTTTGCCCTCTGAAATTTTAATTCAGATTACAGACACCGTTGCTACAAGAAATCAACAGAATTAATTTCCATAACCTAGAGTCTTTTTGTTAATTCTTGATTTAATAATAAAGGATCTGAGAATCAGCACTTTGTTCTTCTTTTATTATTTACCTGCGGACATGAATCAACTGTCCCATGCCTTAGTTTATTTATCTATAAATCAATGAATTGGGGCAGCCATTGTCCAAATCTCTCACTTGGAAGGCAGAGAGAATCTGGATGGATACATGTGTTAGTCATCAGTGCACCAAATTGTCTCAACTTTCTGCCTTCCAGGTCCATGATAGCATTGTACCTTCTGGCCCCTTGTAGCTAGGTGGGGTCAAGTGACTAGTTTTGACTAATGAGTCATGAGCATAAATGACATGTGTTGCTTCTCTGCTAAGAACTGGTTGCTGGTGGAAACCCTTCAAAGCTCTCTTCCCCTCTATCATGTGGCTGGTAGTATTCCAGATAGTGGCTCTTCCATCAGTGTGGAGCAGCTTGGAGTGAGAATGACAAGGATGAGGCTCAAAGTCCCCACTGATTCACAAAAAGCATACAGTGTGAGCAAGAGTTAAACCTTTGGTTGCAAAACATTGAGCATTTGGAGTTGTTTGACACCATAGTATGAGCTGGTTTATCCTGACTAATAACCCATCCAGATCTTCTCCTTGAGGAAGGAAAATTTGGTTTTTCTCCAAAAGAAGGATGGGTCATAGGAGCTGGATGAGTGCCAGATCTCTATGATATCCTACATTGTCACATTTCTATTTAGAGAGAAAATTTAAGGAGAGGTTCAGTTGTAGGCTACTGTCTTCAATTAACAAGGATGATGTGCTTCATACTTTATTTGCATGTGACAAAAATTCATTTTGAGTAATGGCAACAGATGTCCCCTGACTTTGCACGTCCTATCCCTATGTCTTTTGTGAGCAAGGATCCCTCTGGGTCCGATGCCTGGGCACAAGGAGAAGGCAGACCTGTGACTTCAACACATTGCTATGTGAACTGTTCCTTAAGAGGTTCAGCCCATTCTCAGGGCTTGTACTGATTGAGTGAACTGGCACTAGACAAAGCATTTCCATCACGATTTGAAGATGTTTGGATAGTGGGAGGATAGTGCCCTTAACGATTGGGCCAGACAGTTTCACACTGTGCCATAGTGATAAAAAGGAGAGGCTCAGAAGTCAGCCAGAACTTGCCCAAATCTAAGTTCTTAGTGACTGTGTTATCTCCCGTAATTTACTTAACTTCTATGAGCCCAACTTGCATCTTTTGTAAAAAAGAAACACCATATTTTAGTGTCTGGCACACTATGTGGGCTGGTATTCTTGACTACTCTATAGTCATTGGCTATACTGATCATAAATGAAACCTCTGCTCTCTAGGAAAGCCAAACATAGCACACACAAAAAAAGTGGGCATTGTGTAGCAGGCACATGCTAAAACGACACCCCATTGTTTCTACCTCCTGATGTTCATCTTTGTTTAATTCCCTCCCCTCCCCTTGTGTGTAGGCAGGACTTGTAACTTGCTTCTAACCCATAGGACATGGCCAAGGACTGATACGATATGCCACTCTCATTGTTCGGTTATATTACATAAAAATCTGTCTTAACAGACCAAGCTAGAGACTTTGCTGTGGGCTTGATGAAGCGAGTGGCCAGGATAGACAAATCCACGTGGCAAGGAAACGCTGGGCAGCCTCCAGGAACTGCAGTGGTTCCTAGGACCTGAGGGAAGCCTGCAGCCCACAGCCAACAGCCAACAGCCCACTAAAAGCCAGAGCCCTCCAGCCTCCAGCCACAGGAAATGAATTCTACCAATAGCCTGCACAGCTTGGATGTGAATTCTTCCCTAGCGGAGCTTCCGGAAGAGACCACAGCATAGTCAACAGCTGAGTTGCAGCCTCCTGAGACACTGAGCAGTGGACCTGGTTCACCCACGGCCAGACACATCACTCTGACCTGTGTAAACTCTGAGATAATGAATGTGTGTTGTTTTAAGCTCCTAAGTGTATGATAATAGGTTATGCTGAACTGGAAAATGTGGCTATTTTGTAATGTAAATAAGATCATTGGAATTTTTATTTAAATGATCAATTATTAAATTTTATTTCTTTTAGTATCTCTTTCTTTCTTTTTTTTTTTTTTAGACAGAGTATCACTCTGCTGCCCGGGCTAGAGTGAGTGCCATGGCATCAGCCTAGCTCACAGCAACCTCAAACTCCTGGGCTCAAGCAATCCTCCTGCCTCAGCCTCCCGAGTAGCTGGGACTACAGGCATGTGCCACCATGCCTGGCTAATTTTTTCTATATGTTTTTAGTTGGCCAATTAATTTCTTTCTATTTATAGTAGAGACGAGGTCTCGCTCTTGCTCAGGCTGGTTTCGAACTCCTGACCTTGAGCGATCCGCCTG
>CAUYRT010021040.1:0-24073 GCA_963574885.1 Lepilemur ruficaudatus
AAACCTTTCGGGGGGTGGGGCAGTCGGGGGGGGGGTGGTGGGTATGGGAATTTCCCTCCCTATTGCGGGGGTTGTCCCCCGTCTGGGGGCTGGTCAGGCTGGTGGCTCTGAGTGGTGGGGGGCGGCGGGGAGGGGCATAAAAATACATAATGCGGGCGATGTGCCCCGTCGGGGGGAGGGTCCGGCTTGCGGCGCTGCCTGGGGGGGGGCGGGGGGCAAGGGCAATGTACGTAACCTTAACATTTGTACCCCCATAATATGCTGCAATTAAAAAGAAAAAAGAAAAAAGAGGGGAAAAAATAAGATGCCAATGGGGATAAACATAGTCAAGTACTTTGCAATCTAATGGGATCAATAAAACAAATATATAGTTAAAAAACTTTCCAAAGCTAAGCAAAAATGAAAGGTTGTAAGTTGTAAGTGTGAAATGAGTATAATAAATAACACAAGTTTAAAAGAGAAAGAAAACCAGGGCCCAGGATTCAGGGAAGTTTCTTTGATGAAGATGGAATTTGAGCTGGGACTGTAGATTGGAATAAAGTAAAGAAGAAAAGAACACCATGAACGGTCGTGTACTGACACCCTACACACTTGAGATGACTTTATTACCCAGAGTTCACTGACTGCGGCCCAGATAGTGTCAGTGAATAGCCACGGTGCACACAGCCACCCTTCTGCAGTGTCCACACCTGGCCAGGTGTCGGCCCCCAAACCTGTCTGCTTTCCATTACACGGCGCCGGAACGGATGCCACTTCTGAAAACAGGCAAGCAAGAGTGGCCAGCACCCAGGGAAGGAAAGGGAAAACATGCTTACGGCATTCAGAGCTTCTCCAGAATAACTTGATTGGAACATACGGCTGGTTTGGGCAGAAAGAGCTACAGAAAACCTCAAAAGATAAATGGAAAGTGAGGCTACAATAGCTGAACCTGCCGCAGGCATTGAGAGCAGCTGAGGGCCAGAGGAATGAAATTACAGAAATGTCAGTTTAGGAAGATTAATATGTTTAATGAGCCAAAGTGATTGAATAGAAAATAAAGGCAAGGAGACTTGTTAATTATGGCAACAATAAAGAAAAACCTGACATGAGTTAAGAAAAATTTCTGAGAGTCTCAGGAAGAGAAGTGTCATAAAAAGAAAGAAAATGTTAATGCTCACTTGCCTGCAGTGCTTTTATTTTCAGGTGGGACAATTACCTTTGGAAGCACTTCAAAGAGTAATTAAATTTTATTGCTTCACTTTTGTGATCATAGCAAATATAAATACACATTGTAAACAAAGTGCCCTTTATACTTTTGTAATTTTTTAATACACAAAATTAATTAAGGATGCATGTGTGAAAAGTAAAAAGTAGTACATTGTGATCTATTTTAACATTTTATAAGACTCACCTCTTAGCCTATACTACAAATATTACCTCATTTAATTCCCACAACAATTCCTAGGTTATGTGCTATTATATCTTCATTTAACAGACAAATAAACTTAAGTACAGACGGCTTACGAAACTTACCAGGGTGATAGGGTGAGTAGGTAGTAAACCTGGAATTTGAAACCAGGTAGTAAAGCTCCAAAGACTGTACTGTTAACATCATTTTACTGTGCTGACTCTCTGTTGCTCCTGATTCCAGTGATGGGTACAATGACGTGGTGGGGCATACTTAATGATTTTGATCCCTCAAAATCAAACAAAACCACAAATGCTCTGTTACTCTAGATGGAAACACTGACTATTATTTTTTCTATAAATTCCATACATGCAGTTTTTATTTTGTGGGCATGAGTATGATATTCACATAAGGTAACTTTTGCTTTGAAAGAATACAGTGACAGAGGTGATCAAATTAGAGGAGTTGCACAGGTTAACTTAGACCAATTTAGAAGGAGGGGATGGGCCGAAGTGCAAATAAATTCACATTTGACATGTATTTCGAGTGTGTATTATGTGCAAGGCATTGCGATCGTTACAAAAGTGTGTAACACACAACGTCTGTCCTGGAGGAAAGGGAGATAGGGCAGCAGGTGAAGTAAGAATGCAGGTAGTGACGGCAGATGAGAGCCAGCAGGGCTGCGGCCCAGCCACCACTGCAGAGGGGAGATCAGAGCCCGGTGAAAGAGCAGAAAAAGCCTCACAGGGAAGGTGGTTTCAACAGCAACTGCAGAATGAGAAGAATTTCAACAGACAAAAATAAAAAATACATACATTCACTTAGAGAGCAGTAAGGGTACGACCCAGGACGGGGGCCAAGACAAAAGAGGGTAATTCAGTCTGCGCTGATGCGGAGTGTGGCGAAATGCCGTATATAGGATTCTAATGAAAGTCTGAGGCATTCGCACTTAGCAGGCAGACAACTGTGGGTCTCTTTTTTGTTTGGAGAATAGTACCAGGGGTGACAAGGAGGAGGAATAGGAAAGAGGTTTCTGCATTAAAATACCTCTGGTTTGTAGATGAGGGTTAGGGAGAGAGGCGTGTCAAGGGAAATTTTAAGACATTAAATAATGAGAGCTCAAGAAAGATATTCTAATTGGTGAAAACAGAGACATCAAGAGCAGGAATGGGGGAAAGTTAGTTTGGTATGCACACACTGAACTCAAAACTCAGATGGAATATCCATGGAAATGCTCAGCATGCATTTGGCAGTTTGCACCGGGGTATCAGAGACATCGACTGGGGAATTGGTCAATGATGATTGAACATATGGGAGTAACTCTAAAAATGAGCTAGCAAAGAGAAGATGAAAATGCAATCCTGATGGGTGACCTACCTTAAGAAAGTAGAAGGGAAATTAATAGCTTACAATGGAAAAAAGGTGTTCAACAAAACCTAGGAAAAAAATGTCATGTTGTAACTGTCAGGGAAAGGGAGTTTCAAGATTAACCAGGTCCTGATTAAAGTCACAGAGGATGTAAACTGAGGAAATGACCTTGTAGTTAAAGATTTTAAAGTAATTGTTGACCATTCAGAAAAGAATTGCTAAAAGCTGTTATCAATAGAGCAAGAGAAATGGGCGATTAAAGTAGTTTGGGAAAATTAGTGGTTTAGTTAAGGGAAAGTTAAAGAAAGCAGACTTTAGAAGTTAATTTTATTAGATAAGGGGATTTTATATACAAAAAGAAATCGAAATGAAAGGTTAAACTATGTGAGAGAATGATTGATGAGTCAAGATGTGGGAACCAAGAATACATGCTTTTTTTTTGTTTGTTTCTCTTGCCTAATTGCTCTGGCCAGGGCTTCCAGTACTATGTCGAATAGAAGTGGTGAGGGTAGGCATTCTTTTATTCCTGCTCTTATGAAAAAATGCTCAACATCTCTAATCTAATCTAAATGCAAATCAAAACCACAATGAGATATCACTTATCTCCAGTGAGAACGGCCTTTATCAAAAAGTCCCAAAACAATAAGTGTTGGTGTGGATGAGGAGAGATAGGAACACTCTTACACTGCTGGTGGGACTGCAAACTAGTACAATCTCTGTGGAAAGTTATATGGAGATACCTCAAAGAGCTACAAGTAGAACTACCATTTGATCCAGCAATACCACGACTGGGCATCTACTCAAAAGAACAAAAGACATTCTACAAAAAAGATATCTGCACTAGAATGTTTATAGCAGCACAATTCACAATTGCAAAGATGTGGAAATAACCCAACTGCCCATCAATGCATGAGTGTATTAATAAAATGTGGTATATGTATACCATGGAGTTCTACTTAGCCACAAAAACAATGGTGATCTAGCAGCTCTTGTATTATCCTGGATGGAGCTGGAGCCCATTCTACTATGTGAAGTATCACAAGAATGGAAGAACAAACATCACATGTACTCACCATCAAATTGGTATTAACTGAGCCACACTGAAGTGCACATATAGTAGTAACATTCATCAGGTGTCAGGCAGGTGGGAGGCAGGAGGAGGGGATGGGTATATTCACACCTAATGAGTGTGGTGTGCACTGTCTGGGGGATGGACACACTTGAAGCTCTGACTCGGGTGGGGCAAAGGCAATATGTGTAACCTAAACATTTGTACCCCCTTAATATTCTGAAATAAAAATAAAATAATACAAAAATTTTTAAAAAATAATTTACACAAATGGCTTGTGTGATATTAAATGGAATTATACATTTGTAAGTTTTTGAATTGTATGTAAAGTAGTATAATATTAATTTAAAGTTGGATCTCATATGATGAATTAATTGTTCACATTGTAATACATTCAGCAAATATTCAATTTAAAACAAATTATCTAACAAGCTAATAAAGCATATAAAACAAGATATCAATATAAAAATCACTAAATTAATCCAAAAGAAAGCAAAAAATCTACAATTAATAGGTAGAGTTTTCAGACCAGATTGAAAGGAAAGACTAGTTTCTGTACTATTTATGAAATATTTAAATATGAAAGCATGGAGTATTTGAAAGTACAACAATGGGGAAAATGTACTAGGCAAACAATATACAAGAGAGCCAGTGTGCCTGTGTTAGTATAACCAAAATAGACTTCAAGACAGGGAGTGTTAACATTCCTCGTCATGATGCAGAACGGGTCAATCCATCAGAAAGACATAACAATAAATAATTTGTGTGCACACAGTAACAGTGCTTTTAAATTTATGAAGTAAAAACAAACAGAACTGAAGGGATAAATAGACCCGTCTACAATCATTGGGGAATTTACCACTCATAGTAAAGGATAGAACAGTTCAAAAATTATAAATATGTGAAGAATTGATCACCACTATTGAAAAGCTTGCTCTAAATGACATGTGAGGAATACCCAGGAACTCCAGATTAACATTGCTGTTACCTTATTCAGAATATTTGCATCAGTATTCATAAGTGATATTGTTTGGTAATGTTTTCCCCAGAATTTACCAGCCTTAGTCATCAATATTGTACTTGCTTCACAAAAATAATTTAAAACCTTTCATATTTTTCAGAGACCTGGAACAATATAAATAGCATTTGAATTGTTTATCTTTGAAAAATAGGTAGGAGTTCTCTGAGAACCCATCCTGACATAGTAGTTTTCACCATCCCCTACTCCAAGCCCCCACTTCCATGGATAAAATTTTGATAACTTTTTATAATTTATTTATGTAAATTGATCTCTTTATCATTCTCTTTCTACTATAATCAGTTTCAGTAAACATTTTCTTATAGATTTATTAACTTCACCAACGTGTTAAGATTTATATGTCTTGCATTGTAAAAAGTATTTTCTTGTGATTTTTGTAAAGTTCCTCTGTTACATCTAGAAGAACACATAAGGTTTAGAAAAGCCAAAAGGATAAATGGAACCAGCGTAGAAACAGAAAATACAAATCCTTATTTCCTGTCTTATTTATGTCTTCTCCTTATTTTTTTCTTAATTAGGTCAGTTAGTCATTTTGGTCTTTTCAGTTTTAAGAGTTTTGTCTTTCTTGAAACCTGGGCAAAATCTTTTTATGATTATGATGATGACTATGATTATTTTATCTATTAAACTTACAGATCTGGGCTCCAAACATCTTTCTCTTTTCTATAATATTTAAGTCATTTTTATTTCATGCTACTATCTTGAACCATGCTTTTCTTTAGCCTTTCACATGTTAAATCAGATAAACACGAGCCCCCCCCTCCATCTACCGGGGATACTTCCAAGACCCACAGTGGGTGATTGAGACTGCGGACAGTACCGAACCCTGTATCTATCAGGGTTCTGTGATCCAACAACCAGACGGTAACTAAGTAACTAACAGGCAGGTATTATATACAGCCTAGATACGCTGGACAGAGAGCGGATTCACCACGGGGGCAGGACAGAATAGGATGGCTGCAGGATTTCATCATGCTCAGTACGACATGAAATTTAAAACTTGTGACTCATTTATTCAATGAATTTTTCAGTTTATTGGCATGGCCATTGATCACAGGTAACTGAAACTGTGGAAAGTAAAACCCTGGGTAAGCAGGGCCAGTTGCACTGTTGTAGATCTTTGACTGTATCCCATTTAAGATGGTCTTAACTTTAGTCTCTTAATTTACCGAAATACACTTCTTTATAGCAAGTTACTTAATTTAGGGATATAGGAATGTCTGGGACATTAATTTTACTCATTTTAAATCCTCTATTTGTTTTCATAAATATTATTTCTGCAATGTTAGTTCTTCAGTTTATTTTATTTGGTTGCCTCTCAACCATGGCGTTGCTTTTCTAATAATAACTGGAAATTTTTGGTTGTATTTTCATATTTGTATTTGAGGACTTCTGTTTACCGTTGTATCCTTTTATCCTGCGTATTTATTTTTGTTATTTTTATTACTTGTTTCCTTCTCCAAGTTTTCAATCAGATGTTCGCTTGTTCTGTTCTAAGAATTCTTTAAAGTGGAAGTGGCACAACCTCTTATTTTCTTTCATTTTAAGAGATTTTGGAAGGTATGTGTGTGGGGGAGGGGGAGGAGGGGATGGGTATATTCACACCTAACCGGTGCAGTGCGCACCGCCTGGGGGATGGACACGCTTGAAGCTCTGACTCGGTGGGGCACCCCCCATAATACGCCGAAATAATAAAAAAGATACCTGTGCAATCTAACTTCTTATTTTAGTCCCCCATATTAAATATTAGTTCTCTCTTTTGCCATACAATTCTGAATATTTTAGCATCTATTTATTTTTAACTGAGCATAAAATATTGCAAAGAATTTCATTAACTAGATGATATTTCATTATTACCCTTTTTTAGTACCTCATTTGTATTATAAAATCAAAGAATATCATGATGAGTTTTTTTCAGTATTTTTATCCACAGTTATTTTACTTATTATATACATTTTCTTTATAATATTTAATTGTAAATTAAGGTAACAGGACAAAAAGTCTAATGCGAATCATTGAATTTGGCCTGAGATTATTTATATTGAATTATTAAAGCTGTGAGAAATAATTAAATGAATAGATTTAGAAATAGAGTAGAAACAAATAGAAATTCTGCTTTAGTTCACTTTATTAAGGACGCCTGCCTTCATTAAGTTAAAATGCATGAAAAAGGTATATAATAAGACAGAGCATGTGAAAATGTTTAAAGAAAGTAATGGTGTTATAATCGGTATTTGTAAAGTGCTAACAAAATTCTGTTTTCTAACTGTAGTTTTGACAAAGAAACTATTACCGATGTTCAGTTACATTGTTAGTGATTGTTTTCCCATCACTCTATGTTATGAAAAATTGCTCTATGAATTAGAGAACAAATAATTACAAATTAAATATTCCAGGACATAAAAAACAGCACAGAAAGTGAACAATAGCAACATGATTTTGAAAATGTCTCTGAGAGAGTTCCAAAGCTCCTTCCCACCCCTTCGTCATGAGGCACTTGCACTTGAGGTTGGACTCGATGCCGGCGGTAAACCAAAAGCGCTAAGTACGTGACGCTGCCAAGTGAACTGCAGTGTCTCGGAGATGAGTGTCCTTCCACCTGTTTGCTCAGGAATGTCTTCAAAGGAGAAAGGTTTTGCTGACAGCTTGAAGATACGTTAGATTTAGACAGGAAGAAATGATAAGTGGGACTAGTATAAAGACAGAAAGTACAAGTCGCATTCGGAAAACCACGGGCACCATTTAGGTGGAGGGAAGAGGGTTCCTGCCAGAGTCACCTGACACAGAGTGTTGCCTGGTGTTTCTAGGGTACGGCCCTTTCTCCTCTCACTCTTGTTTATCCCTCGTTTGTTCTTGTACCTCTTATCCTGTGCATCATTTTCAAGTTTAGTCCTACACATTTGGTCAGTTATTTTATGCTACCTCGTACTCTCAAGGCAAATAAAAAGTTGCCTACGTATTTGGCAAAGAGAAAACTAGTTTAGTGAATGTGTGTGTGTTATCTGTCCAAAATACTGTCAGTTTTTTGTAATGGATGCTGAGGGTCACTAGGACAAACATGTGTGTTCTGCTGTTGTAGCGTGTTCTTTACGTCGTAAGTCAGGCATGATGGTGATGTTTTATCGGTCTGGACGCCCCTACTGATTTTCTGTCTACGTCTCCTGTCAATCAGAGACTTGATTATTCAAGTCTCCCACTATAATTGTGGATTTATCTATGTCTCCTTTGCAATCACAGAATGCTTAATATTGTAAAAAATATTTCCTTTTCATGAAATAAAAATACAGACATCTTTTTGTCAAAAAAAAAATTGGAAGTACCGTTTCTATTGAGTGTCTATCGCTTTTGCACCGTTGTCAAGTTCAAAGTCGTAAGCTGAACCATCAAGTGTTGGGCCCGTGTGGACGGTACTATTACTCCCCCACCCCTGTGCTGTTGTTAACGTACATTCCCATTCCACATTCGTTATAAAGTCTGCAACACGGTGCTACTACTTCAGCTTACAGAGACCAGTGATCATTTAAAGGTATTAAAATAAGAAAATCGTGCCTTGCATATTTACCTTGATCTACACCATTTCCAGTGCATTTCATTTTTTGTGTGTAGATCCAAATTTTCCTCGGGTATCATTTTCCTTCTGTCTGATGAACTTCACATTTCACCGAGTGCAGATCTTCTTGGAGTTATGTTAATCACATGACAGTTTCTTCTGGCCAGGGCCTTCTGAGGAAGACAAGGCAGGAGAAGGGCTCTGGGGTGAGGAAGAACAGGCCTTGATTACAAGTCCTGAGCCTGGGGACGGTGTTCTAAGGAGAGGAAACGCAGCCAGAAATGACAAAACATGCAGTGTGATCTATCAATTTAAGTAAATAAATAAAATAATTTAGTATACAAAACTCTTCACCAAACCAACAACTAGATGAAATAAAATTCTATCCCATCCTCCATAAAAGAGGTGATTTCTGGGTTTCAATTTTAATTTATTTCTGCTCTCTGCTGTAATTTCTTCCAGTAAAATTTCGTTAAACAAAACTTAGTTTTTTATTAGCTGTGATTAGAGAATAATACATTACATCTGTGTCACTATTTGAGGAAGGGTGGATCCGAGAGAGCTTAGAAGATGCTGCAGTAAGGGTCTATGATAAACTTTCCAAAAGTAGCAGGAGCAAAACTGGAGTCTACTGGTTAAAACAAGAGGTGACGTACGCCCCACAGAAGTTACCAAGAGAATATAATCTATGCTCCTCGAGAATCTTTAGAAATAGTCTGGTGGGCACTAAATTTCCTATACTCAACTACCAGTAACAATCCTATAGCCAATGCCCTAGAATTTAAGAATGCTTTAGAAGGAAAAGAACTGCCAAGTTGTAATAACATTGACAGGGCATCTCTCTCATGTCCCAATATGCAGTTAACGAAATCAGTGCATGCCGTCTCCGGAATTAAAATTTCCAGTGGTCTTCATCACTCCCTGCCCTTCAGAGAGACTCATGTAGTCTATTGAGGAAATAGGTTACCATTCTTATAACTGCTTATGTATCTAAATGATGATTTAGTCATTTCTCTATAAATAAATAAATATAAATTCATTATCAAAAATATATCACTTAATTTGGAGAGAGTGCTATCATTGGCCTGTAACTGATTATATGCTTGAGCTACTAAAATTATTTATAATGATGAGGAAAAAAATCTCTTTGTTTTTCTCGGCTCTGAATCTAGAATGCAGCTTACCATCATGCAGTCTGTTCTACGTTAGAACAGTGGTTTACGGCTGTGTTTACTTCTACAACAGTGGTTTACGGCTGTGTTTCATGTTGTATGAATCCTCGTTCAACATTAATGGGCTTAAATTTGCCATCTCTCTCCTGCACTGTCCCTTCTGTCATTGAGATCACTGCATCTGAGTTGAGTCGCTTCCTCAGAAACATGAAATAGGTGTATTTCACCAAACCTAATTGTACTTGTCAAAAAAAAAAAAATGCATTGTCATTACAAAAATTGTCAGAACAAATTAAATCATAGAGAATGTGATAATTCATTTGGGAAATCATGTTTTACAATTTGTTTCATTTTGTGTGGCTTAGCATAGTTCCCAAAGAAAGAAATAAAGATATTTACTCTCTTTAGGAACTGTTCGAACACCATAAAGAGTGACAGTTTGTGAAAGGCTGTCTCTGCTAAATGACGTCTATCTCCAGACTTGAAAACAAACAAACCAACAGCGTATTAAAGATTGACATAAAATATATCTTTGACTGCTATATAAACATCTTAGTAATATGATTTCTTAAGAAAGTGTGCTTATTAATCTCTCTGCCAAGAAAGTTTGTGAGAAAATATGGTCAAACATCTGACATCCCCTCTCGGTCGTAAATTCTACTTTCACATTTATGACCGTATAGAGAATGAAGATAGTGAAAGATGAAAAAGTGACTACTCGGTTTTAATGATTTAATCGTCTTTCAATTTCAGTGTTCCAAACCATGCATTAAAACTGACAGCAATAGCATAGATACCTGACTTTAAATAAAATGTAAGCTTTTAAGGGTCCAATAAATTATTCATAAAAATTCAGAGTTAATATTACTATTAACAGAAAACATAAACCAAAACAGCATTAAAAACTGTATTTCAAATGTTCTGTTTTCATGCTGGTTCCTATTCGTTTAAGTGGGGAAAGGAGAATTAAGGAGGCAGCGTAATGGGTTGACAGAACACAGGTCTGAGGGCCAGAAAGGCTGGATTTGAATTCTGCCTCTGCTACTCACTATACTAACATATTAAAGCAACAATACTAAAGCGAGCAACTATACTAACTATATTCTAAAGCAAGTATAAACCCTCTGTGAGACTCAGGAAAAAAAATGAGAATAATGTTTATCTTTCAAGGTTAGAGTAAAGATTTAAAACAATGCATATAAACTATCTAGAACAGTATCTGGTACATAAGAAAAAGTAATAAAAGATGGCTTTTTATTAGTTGACCACATTTTTTTAAAATTTCAGCACATTACTGAGGTACAAATGTTTAGGTTACACATACTGCCTTTGCCTCACCTGAGTCAGAGCTTCAAGTGTGTCCATCCCCCATGTGGTGCACACCGCACCCATTAGGTGTGAATATACCCATCACTTCCTCCCCCTCCCACCTGCCTGACACCCAATGAATGTTACTACTATATGTGCACAGAAGTGTTTATCAATTAACACTAATTTGATGGCGAGTACATGTGGTGCTTGTTTTTCTATGCTTTTGATACTTCACTTAGAAGAATGGACTCCAGCTCCATCCAGGATAACACAAGAGGTGCTAGATCACCATTGTTTTTGTGGCTCTCCATGGTACACATATACCATATTTTATTAATCCACTCAGGAATTGATGGGCACTTGGGTTGTTTCCACATCTTTGCAATTGTGAATGGTGCTGCTATAAACATTCAAGTGCAGATGCCTTTTTCATAGAATGTCTTTTGTTCCTTTGGGTAAATACCCAGTAGTGGGATTGCTGGGTCAAATGGTGGTTCTACTTGTATCTCTTTGCGGTATCTCCATACTACTTTCCACAGAGGTTGTACTAGTTTGCAGTCCCACCAGAAGTGTACAAGTGTTCCTATCTCTCTGCATCCACACCAACATTTGTTGTCTTGGTACTTTTATCTAAAAGAATCTTGAACAAAATTTGACTAAGTAGTTAAATCATTTCAGGAAACTAAAATGTGAAATTTGTGCTGGTAATGTCTTTAAATAACAACGATGATCAAAGCAGGGATTCTTTTCAAAACATGAACCATTGTGTTATTTTCTCTAACATTTTATTATGAAAAATTCCAAACCCATAGAAAATTTGAAAGAATTTTAAAGTAAACAGTCTTATAACTACCATCTAGATTCCGCCATTAACATTTTTCTGTACTTTATCGTGTGTCTATCATTTTTCTATCCATTCATTAATGCATCTTATTTTTTATGCATCCCAGAGAAATTATAGGTATCATTATCCTTCTTTCTGAATATCTCAGCATGCGTATCATTACTAGGTGTCAATATTTGGTTATAGTGTTCTTCTTTTGCTGCAAAACTTAGTTGCAATTAAATGCACACATCTTAAGTGCACACTCGCCGAGGTTTTGACAGTTGCATTCATCAGTCTACCCCAAATTCTATGAAATCTAGGCCATTACCATCTCCTTAGAAAGTATGACATTATTTTTTAATACGAAACGTTTCGTGTGTCTTATGACTCCAAGTTGAAGAATTAAGCTTTGATTATGATCACATTGGAAATATATGGAATATAAATGAACAAGATGACTTTGATTTTCTTACAACGACAACTGGAGATGATGGGAAATTGAGGCTTTATCACAAAGAAGCAGGCATGTCCAAAGATGAGAGTAGATGAGAAAATCACTCACGCGAGGCCCGAAAGGGTGGTCGTATAGCCGGGGATAATTTGAAGCCCAGGAGTCAGAATTCAAAGAACATGGCATGTTTGTGTGTGTTTGTGCACCAGATGTCAAAATGGACTCCTGTTCATCGAGATGTACTCAATATCTACGTGTTTAATTTTAAAAGTGAACCCTTTGATTTCACTATTAAGAAATATATTTAGGTAAAATTTACCAAGCAAAACTAAGATCAGAGATAAATTATACAACTTCAATGGTAAGTGACATAACATTATTAAAAATAGAAGAGTAAATGATTATTTGGTAATGTTGAGCTATAAAAACAAACAGAAAACCAAGAGATTTGAGAAACATCTTGTTTTCTCTTCTGCATTCTGATTTCTCCATATCTAACCAACCTTCAAGACACACGTGGCTATATGCAGACAGCTTCCTAAAAATTGGTCCTTTTCAAAATTGCTGTGTTGACTTCCTTCCCCCTACTCTTCTATCTACGACTGTGTCATCCTGAAATAAACTGCACTGATTAATGGCAGGAAATCCACAGCCTTCAGAGTTTGATCTTACTGGGCTAAAAAATTGTGGAAAGCTTTGAAATAGGGCAAGTGGAACATTACCAAGGGCACACAGACAAACTGCAATCAGAGCAGTGCTCCTCACTGCGCTGCAGACTGGCACTGCTGGAATTCCCACCAGGGATAACTGGCTGTACCCGCGTCACGGGCACTGGACTGTGTATCTAGTTTCAAGGTCCTTATAAGATAAATTAGGTCTCAACTTACATCGGTTAGCATATCGGAGGGTGCCATTCTGCACTCGCTGTCTATGTGGCTGTCGTAAATATTATGGACAGTGGCAATTTGTAATCGCAGGAGTTGGTGGCAAAAAGCAGTCATTACTGTAAGTAAAATAAGACGTCAGCTTGGCCAGTGTGAGCCACTGAAGCCCTGCCACTCATTAGAAGGTTTCAGTATCGTCACGTGAACTAAATGCTGAAGAACGGTTGTCCTTCGCTCATGAAACGTGACCTAAGGACACATATTTGCACATTTATATGCATATGTACACAATTTTGACTCTGCTGCTTTAAGTTGTCTATTTCAGTTCATTCCCTGGTATTGCTAAATTTCGTCTTTGGCCTACTTAATTTCTACACCTTCATGAAACGTCCACGGAACCTGAGCAGTCAATCTGTTTTTGAACTGCTGGTTCCTAAGAGGCTGACACTCCCCTGCCTATGCCCCAGATTCTTCCTGTTGTGTGCAGGAAGACGACTTTTTCCTGCTTTCAGAATACATTGATTTAAATTTGCTTCGTAAGTCCACTCCATCTATTATTCCCGGAGACCCTCCACACTAAGTACTGCAATACTATTTTCATATATCCAGGAAGTGAAAAAAAAAAAAAAACCGACCTTTTCTGAACCTCAACTGAGTGCTCCATTTTCCCAAACAAGCTAATGAAGGCCTCCGGGAGGGACCGACGGGAGAGTGTGCGGTGCTGGATGCTGCTTCCTGCTCGGTGCTCACTGAAGTTTCATTGATTCCTGGGAACTCTGATCCTTGCTATCAGGGAAGTTGGGCTGCACGTCATGAAGGTCTGTTCTTAAAAATTCGCAAGCCTTACGCACCACAGCTTTTGAAACCCCTGTCCATATCATGTCAACTGTATTAAACATTACAAATATCCCACTTTAAACACGGTTTTGCCGGAAAACTTTAAAATGATTTTTTGAATGAAAATTGTATTAAAAATAAATCATTCTGTTTTGTAATATAAGTTTTGTTTTATCAACCCATTGATTTATATTTCATTAGTACACATTGAATTAACTTTAATTTAAAAATTTCTTTTCAATTTTCATAATTTAAAATAGTGTATTTTGTACTTACGTCTGTGTGTGACATTTATGTGTCTGTCTGTGTGCATGTTTTTAAGTCTCAAAGAATTCTGGACGTTTTTGCAAAATTTATAGACCTTGGATACTGGGTTTATAATGCCCAGGGTTAATGCCCTCACTAGACCCAACATTGATGATGTGCTATCCTGAACTTGTTTGTGATGGCTACATACAAAAAGCAAATCCAGAAGACTCCAGCCATTTACTTCCGTCTCATTTGTCTTAGCCAACGTGAGTGCAAGAGCAAGACTCCGAATGTTTTCCCAGAGCTGTGTTCCTTTGTCTGAAATGTGCTTTGCCGGACCGTTCACCTCTGCTCCTCTTGGTCTCGCCCTGCTCGCTTTTCCCTGGCTCCAAGGTCCTCTTTTCTAAGTACAAAAAACGATCATCATCCTGTCTGTCTGGAACCTTCTCACCCACCCGATGACTTTACATAAAATTCCTAGTATTTCTTTGAAAAACTAAGTTATTGTTTTATTATAAAGGTAATACCAAATCATAATGGAAATTGAATGACATTAGAAGAAAAATTATCTGTAGGTCTTTGATTCCTATCTTAAATTGTTCATACGTTTGCATGTTATCTTTACATGTTTTTGCATTTCCTCATATTGTTTAAACAGATCTGTTTCTACTTTTTAAATAGTCTCCTTCTGATTATAAAAGTTACAACTGACCATCATGAACATTTTGAAAAATTTCAATGATTAATTTTTAATGCAAACACCCAGAATCCCCTTAGACACAACTACCGTTAACTTTTTTGGAATGTCACTATGGCCTTTTATGCATGTTTTCATACTGTTGTTATCATACCCTGTATGTGCTTTTTAAAACACTGTTTATTAAAGAAGCAGTCGTAGGTACAAGATAACGAGAGATTACAGGGAAGGGCTTATTAGCGACAGCTCCGAGTTAGCCTTTCACTAGTATTTCTAGGTTTGAAAGACATATTGGTGTGAACTTTGAAGGTAGAGAAAATACTTTTGTAGGTTTTTTTTTAATAATAATGCAAACATTTAAACTATTGGTGGCAGCTAACATTTAGCGAACATATACTGAAGTCTGGACGTTGCCTGTTCCTGTGTGTGTGAGTGTGTGTTTAAGGTAACAACAGCATATTATATACAATAATATATATTATATATATATATATTCCCTGTCTACAGGTGAAGTAGTGACGCATAAAGTGATTACATAATATTCATTTCTTCATGAATTATTTTTTGAGTACCTATTATGCTAGGTCCTACATTAGATTGTAAAGATAGAACATGAGAAAAACCACAAAATCCAAGGTCCCCGGAAAATCAGCGGCAGGCCTAGATTTGAAACCAGCATTTGAAACGCTCGACTCTAGAGCATACTATTTCAGCAATGTTTTCAAGTAATAATAGAACGTAACATGCAACTGTTTTTTGCCCATTAAACCTGGCAAAAGCTTCCCCATGAAATGTGAGGTGAAGCAAGCTCAGATGCCTCCGGTGCTAGGATACACGGAAGTGCAGAATGCGTAGGCCAGGGCACCCGACAACAACGCACGGTCAGGCTTCTGAATTTGAGGCGCAACTTGAATAAAAGAGGCTCCATGAGATGTTTTATTCAACAGTTTCCCCATTTTAAATTTATTACCCTCTATCTAATTTTAAATTGGCTGAAGACTATCTTGAAAAATTTATTTAGTGAAACTATTAATATATAGGAAGTTATCTTCTGAATCCTTGCCTATTAGATTGCATATTTTAGTTGACTTCATGTATGAACAAAAATTTAATAGTAATATGGCATCAGATTCATTTGTTCTTCAGAGATTTCGGTGTTACATGGTGGCATGTTGTCAGTCAGCCTGAGGTTTTGACCTGAGTAGGCAGGATTTTCTTTCAGTGCCTTCAACACCTACATACATTTAGAATTTTTAAACGTCTGTGTTATTCCAAATTTTTGCTAGAAGTTTTCCGAGTTTGTAAACTGCAGGGCAGCAGTCATATGTGAGATAAAGAATACAAAAATGGAGACGGGAGGAATATTTGGATGTTACATTCCAGATGGTAAATCACCAAAGTTATCTTCCCTTATTTCACCCCCGTGGCAAGAAATTGCACGTGTCTTCTTGAGAAATCTGACTAATATAGGAAGAAAAACCAGTGCCCAGCTAGCATAGACAGCAGTGAATTTAGCAGTTTACCACTTGTATTCTCGTGTTCAGAATTTCCAACCAGATTTAGTCCCCAAGAACAGATAACAGGCTGTAACTTCAGGATGTCACAACATGTAGACTGTGTGTAGAGGATGGGAATCTTCTCTCCAAAAATCAAGCATCAAACTGAAGAGAATTCTCAAAAGTTACTACTCTTCGGGGCTCTAGAAATTGATGAAAGACAAAGTCACTGAGACGCACTGCTTTGTGAAAAATTTTTACAAACGTGGGGATGGCGGCCAGGGCAGCAGTCATCTTGCTGGCGGCGGTGATGGTCGTCCTCACTGCAGCTCAGGCAGCAGAGGTGGGGCCAGGGCGGGGATGACCACAAACCCCGCAGCTTCTGTGCTGCAGACAGTGGACATCACTTTGGTGACTGGGCAAAAGTAATGGCTGGCGTCATTTTTAAGCAAGTAGCAATCACAGTAGGAAATAAATGTGGAAAACATATCACTGCTGACCTGGGTGGTAGTTCCAGGTGGGACAAGCAGTAGTCCACCCAAAAATTTAACAGAGATCCAGGCAATAAGCTAAGCTGTCCAAATAGCCCTTCCTGACTGCAGAGGGAGGAACTGCCAGTGTCTGGAGGACAGTCCAGCCAAGGCAGACATAAAACTTGACTGAACTCTGAATGCACTCCCCGGACCACACACAAATCCCTCAGCACAGAATGTGAGCTTTGTAGGATGCAGGTGTCTGAGCACAGCCTCCTCCCAAATGCTAGCTGACCACCAAGCCATGCAGACACAGGAGATTACTAAAAAGCCCAGGCTAGAAAATAAAAGTAAGATTTAGTAAAACTGAGGAGAGCCATCAGTGGCTGCTCACAGCAAGGAGACAGATTCAGCTGATAAGTCATGGGGGAAAATATCAGGATCAGATGCTACTTAAAATACATACTGTAAAATGTCTGGTTTTCAACAATAACAAAAAAGACCTATGAGATGTGCAGAGAAACCTGACCAAATAGTCAGAGTAAGGTGCAATCAGTACAAACCATTGCAAACTGGGCTAAGTTGGATCTAACAGAAAAACATTTGAATCAACCATTATAATTATGTTCACAGAATCCAGGATAATTTAAAAATAAATTATCACGATGACTTAAACAAGGAATAGCAATATATTAACATGAGCTATAAACGAGACTGAAATGAAAATTTTAGAGTTGAAAGTTGAAATAGCCAGCATAAAAAATTCACACCATGCATTCGACCACAACCGAAAAGGCAAAAAGGAAGGAAGCTCCCAATAAAAGATGAGCCAGGGCCTCTCGGTTCAGGGCCAGCTTGTGAACAGCATGGAAGTCACCACTCCTGTTCTTGCAAAAAGAAAAACCATAAGCAGCCAGACATCAAGGTGTGGATCAGTCAGAGAACTGCGGCCGTGGGGCAAACAACCCATGCGAACTCTGGAGAGACTCGCAAATCCCGAGAGTCACTTCTGGGATCCACTGACCTGGAGCAGGGGCTGCCGGAGCAGCGGACCGGTAGGAGCACCCAGCGGTCACTTAGGCAAACCGCAGAAGCTGAGCGCAGACCAGTGTGAGAATGAGAAATTCCGGAGTCCACGATGCTGGCGACCCCAACAGTTACGAGGATCGTACCTCAGAACTATGCGAGGTTCTCGTGGTGAGAGGCCGGGATAGATCTTGTGGCTCTGACAACGGAGGAGGAAGAGGAACACTTGTGAAATACTCCAGAGTGTCCTTTGTGAGAAAAACCTCTGCAGAGGAGGAGACTCCACCAGAGCCTCATCCCATCTGGGGGACGAGCATTTATTTCTCTAACTCCAAGCCCTGCAGCCTTCCAGTGTCACACAGGAGAGGGGAGAGCTACACCACCAGGACACACTCGCGAAGGCCACAGGCCACAGGCTGCTTTGAACGAGCTCGTTGGAGAAACAGTCAAGTCTGGGGCTGGGCAGGATAGGTAGAAGATGATGAGCCTGAAGCTTCCTGTAGTGTCAGAAAGTAAGGGAGTGCTCAGCACACGCACACACACACGCTCACACGCACACCATGAGGGCACGTCAGCGGCATACAGGAGCAGCTGAAAGGACTCCTACTGGTCAAAGCCGGAGCATCCTGAGCAGTAAAATAAAGTAGTGATAGATTAACCCCAAATATAAAACAAATACCCATGACTCCTGACTCTGCTGATATAAGTAAGTGATTTAAAAAATAAATGTGAGCAGTGACACGTCGGTGCAGAATTCCAGGTAGCTTAGGTGGAAACTGCTTTCTCAGGGAGGCGGAGCATGGCTCCCGACCCTCTAAGTGTGGCTTGCTCGCAGCAAATCCCTTCCAAACGGCACAGGATGGGAAAGAGGGTGGGCGAAGAGGGACTCTGCAGAGGGGACCCAACAAACACAAGCAGCCGGGTGACCATCGACAGTGATCAACATCGACAGTGAAAGCCGTGTTGCCAGCGTGTGCCCTGGATGTGACACGGTGGCACTTCACCTCTGTGACCTTCCTCTCCAGACCCAAACCCAGTCTCATCATGCGAAAAACATCGGACAAATCCCAGGAAAGGGACATTTTTTAAAATACCTCATCAAGACTTCTTAAAATAGTCAAGGTCACGGGCAAGAGGAGACCAGACTACTGAATGTAATGTGATCCCCTAAATGAGATTCTGGGACAGAAAAACAGGTATTGGGCAAAAACTAAGTAAATCTCAACAAAAGTATATGTACGTTCATTAATAATAATGTGTCAATGTGTTTTCATTAATTTTAGCACATTTACGCTACTAGTATAAGATGTCAATACAGGGGAAAGTGTACCATCTTCACAATTTTTCTGCAAATCTAAAACTGTAGTAAAATAAAAAAATTTTTTTTTTCTCTAAGTATGAGGCATGTCAAAAGAGCACAGGTACTAATTTAAAAGATTCCCCAATGGCCAAAACTGGAACAATTTGAACAAGAAGATCACAATCAGTCAAGATAAATAACATTATAAAGCATTAAAAAAAATCCATATCTATACTAATAACAATGAATTGAAAAAATAAATATAGGAGAAGAGACAGCTTTTCTTTACAGAAGAATTCAAATTAATAAATGTAGGAATGCAAGATACTACCCTAGACCAGCGCAGTAATAATGTCAAGGTCCACTAATGCATGCTACAACAAGCGGGCAAAAACTTGAGAAAAAGTATGATGTTTGTGTAATCTTTTAGTACTTCCCCAAAGAAATGTATTGATTTCAAAACGAAAATGTTCATGTTTTCCTTTAACCTAAAGGAAATTAATATAATAATATAAAAGGAATTTTCAGTGGGTAAATCTAGCAAATACCACCTTCTACAGATGCTTACAGCTAACATCAGTAATAAGACATTTCAACATCATGTCTACTCAGATACGGTAAATTTAGAAAAGCCTCAATTCTGTGACGTTCTTGCCAAAAATAACCCCAATCGAATCCCGAGAAAACATCAGACAAACCCAAACTGAGAGATTTCTGTGAAAATTCCTGACCAGTATTTTTCAAGTGCACGACCGTGAGAGACTGGGAAATGCAGTCACAGCCCTGGGTGGAACTTTGCCAGCTTTCCACCCATATCTCTCATCCATCCACGCCGTATTTCACGAACTATTGGGGTTGGGGTGGGCTCGGCATGCCCATCATTGGTTGAATGCAGATGCCACATCCTGAAGGACAGTGCACCCTGGCGGGACGTTGTCACGGCGTCAGCGCCTCAACTGAGTCTTTGTGAATCTAGTCCAACGTTCTGTTCTGTTGCGTCAGGGAAGTTCAACGATAGAAAGATCAGAGTAGCTCACAAAATTGCCTGAAGCCAATCCCATGTGAAATCCCTTGCAACAAGTTGGTCATCCTGTAAGGACACCTGGGTAGTGATGAAGGGGCAGCGCTAGAGGCAGGCAAGGCAAACCCACATCCCGTGTAGACACTGGTTCCAGGAAATACTGTCGACACCTCAGAGAGGGAGGGTGTGATGTCATCACACCACCCAGTGGCCGACTGGTCTTCCAGGGACGGTGCCACGTCAAGGTGTCATCTTCAGTCTCTGCTCCTGAGCAAGCTGCAGCACGAGGAGCCACATCAGCCCTGGTGAGAAGGAAACGCTGCTGAGCCCGTCCGTGACTTCCGTCCCTGGTGCCGTCCGTAGGTCTGTTACGCAGGCACTAGGGCGCAGATCCCAGAAGTCAGTCTGTGTACATGTGTGCATTTGTACCTTTCTTATGAACTCAAAATGTTAATATTACTTAGTAATGTATTTTAAGATAGAATATCTCTTCAAATGGAAAGTTACTCTTATGATGTAACAGCAAAAATGTTTTCACATCAAGAATATTTTCTTATGCTTAGAAAATTTTCTTCATTAGGTAGCGAAAAAGATACAGTACATCATATTCGTTCATTGTGGAGGGCTCAGAGCTAAATTTCCTAGTGGAATCTGGTACTGAAGTGCTCGGGATGTCTGCGTCCTCCTCCAGCTTATCACCTGAGTGTGGCCTTTCACCAACCTATTTTCTTCACTGCAAATCTGGAGGGCCGGGTGATGTCAAATAAGTAGCACTGGAACAAGTGCAGATACTGGAAACTGGGAGAAGCTTTACCGGGTAGTAGTTAGACACGAAGCTCCCTGGTCACCGAAACATAGAATAGTAAGACACGTACGAGGCTCTGTGGAGAATGAAATGAAATACTCCGTGTGGAACACTTTGTGAATTATAAGGAACTACACAAAATTGAGAGTTTTTGTCCTAAATCCAGTAGAAATTCAAAAAACTATGTATACTTTTTTGCGTAATTACATACAAACTTATGAAAAAGACACTATATAATTGGTCAAACCTAACAGCAACCTACTTTATAAATTACCAACAAAATACTTTTATGTGTCAAATATATATTTCAAGAGGTTAGTTATTAAACATGTAATTACAATATCAGAGATAAACAAAGCTATAAAAATAAAAACAAAAAAGCACATGAGTTAACGACCAATAGCAATGTAAAATCTCATAAGCACTTTGACAATTGTGTCTTTCATGAATTGGCTGTTCTTATTTACATTCTGATGCACATTTTTAATTTGTACTTTAGCCTAAAAACACTGTTATAATAATATCCAAAAAGCAAATAGAGATCACTACCTTAGTAAATCGGTTAGTAGGAAAAACAAAACAAAATTTGCATATAATAGTAAATGTGATTATACCAAAAAATATAAGTTGAAGACTTAGTAATATCTGACTACAAATATTTCCTCAATAGAAATGTGGACATTCACGAGGCTGATAAAAAGAACACAAAAGATCTGTGATTTTTTTTAAAAAATTGAAATGTGCTTTAAGTATTTTATAAGGGCCTAACAAATACAAAAAACATAGAAGTAGAAAAATATTGAACATAATACCAGTATAAACTAGTTTTACTCTGTTCTGTGGAAACTAGAAGTGGAGCACTGGGTTACACCATTTTAAATATAAATATGGTAGCATCTAAGTCTAGCAGCTAGGATATGAATTACTGTCCGTGGGCTGTTCAGCTGAGATTCTGAATATGATCACATCAGCATGTCTGCAAGAGAACTTCAGTTTTGAAGATAAGTGTAATTAATGAACTGAACTATCAGGTTGAAAATTAAATTACTTCCTCGGAAGAAGTATATTTTAACAAATACGATCTTGGAACTATCAGAGCAATAAATTGCCTTAGATGATTTTAATCAAATTTTAAGAACATTTAAATAAAAATCAAATCACTCTGATTATGTTTATGTTAAAAGAGGCATGACATATGCATGCTTGCGTAATTTCCTGTTTAGAAAGCTTTATGTATTGCAAAAGTGCCGGAGAAATAAAACCCTGTCCTCGGTCACTGGAGAATACTTTTTTCTGCCCGTTCATTCTTAATTGCTGTACCTCAGTTTCCAGAGTCGCCAATTTCCCAAGAAGGACAAAAGGATTAAAAATCATTAATGACTAAGCATGTCAATATCTATCCCTTATGTCAAGTAAACCAACGGGGATGATAAATGATTTAATGCTTCAGTGCATGCAGTGATGCAAATATTTACTCATGCTCTGTTGCAATGTCCCCACAGTGGATTGAAAACTATCTGCAGCGAAAATCTTCTGTCTTAATTATGTTTACCTTTGCTGTTCTTTTGAATTCACGTAGAATATTTAAATTATCTTTAGGGGTAGCCCAGAGAACTGAGCTTGCTAGGAATATTTCTATGAGAATTTATTTTTTGACATGTGATCCAAGTGGTGTGGTGATTTCATTCATCTGGACCTAAATAATAGCAAATGCTTCTATAACCTTACTTAATTGGGATTATAATATTATTTAGACATCTAATCAATCTTTATATTTAATCAAAACAGACAGTTGACGTTTGATTCATAGTTCAGGACATACTTACATAAACTACATGAAAATATAATCGATCAATATTAATGCATCACTTGGTTGTAAAGGCTGCTTCTCTGTTAAATTTGTAAAAGGTGAGTTAACACTAAAGCATAGTCCTCTTTCTGTGATATCTTCTTCATACTCTTCCCGTCAGGGCATCTGTAAGCTCCGTGAAGCAGGGACTCGCCTGCCGTGTTCTTTGACAGGTTCCGATTACCTGGAAAAGTGTCTGGAAGGAATTAAATGAATCTCTCGCTCAGAGGCCTTCAGCATACAGGCTGTCCCTCTCCTCTCCCATCCCTGGGTGTCACATAAGGTCATAACCTCAATTCTGATTGTTTTCTTCGTTCAATACCAATAACTTTGATCAACAAAGTAAATCTTGAAAAACCAAAATTTCAAAACATAAAGAATATTTGTTTACACATTCCTTTAAAAGGAATATGATCAATGAGAAAGTTGTAGAATAATATATCTAAATTTTGAAGAAACAAAATCTTTTTTTCCAAATATTTATTGTTATAAAAAGATGTACATGGTTCATTGAATACAACAGCAATTTCCCAACTGAGCATGTAATTCCAGTTTTATGAATATACACTGTTATCTTCTATATTACATCTATACATATACTGAAACAGCTCTGGAAGATTATATGCTAAAGAATCATAACGAATACTTCTTAATTTACATATCATGCCTTTACTCCATTTTAAGTGTACAATTAAATGGTTATTAGTAAATTTACCAAGTTGTACAGCTATTCACATAAATCAATTTTAGAGGATTTCCTTCCCCCTACTGAGACCCCTAATTCCCATCCCCAACTACATTTCAAGCATGCCCCGCCCCGCCCCAGTGCGCCCCACCTCCCTCAGAGGTGGGTCTACCCCCCACCCCCCGAATCCCTAGTGAACACCACCACCATTTGGGCACCATGGTGTTAATCAGTCAGTACCAATTTGATGGCGAGTACAGGTGGAACCCATTCTTCGGGTCTTGTGTCACCTCACTTCGAATAATGGGCTTAAGCTTAATCCAGGATAATATAAGCGGTGCTAGTTCACTGTCGTTTCTTAAAATTGAGTAATATTCCATTGTAATCATATACCAAAATTTTTTTTCTCCCCTCCTTGCCACCTTCCCCCAACAACGTATACCAAATTTTAATAATCCACTCATGAATTGACGGGCACTTGGGTTGTTTCCATGACCTAGCAATAGTGAACTGTGCTGCCATAAACATTCGGGTGAGGATGTCTTTATCATAGAATGTCTTGTGCTCTTTTGGGTAGA
>CAUYRT010021043.1:0-25080 GCA_963574885.1 Lepilemur ruficaudatus
TCGAGAACTAAAGTAAAGGGTTAAAAAAGAGAGAGCTTAGTGAAGTGAGAAGTGTGTCTTTTTAGAAATTGAGAAAACTGAGTTCCGGTCTTGGCCCCAAGAACAACATGAGCTTAGATGAGAAACAAAGACTGACTATTATCTGCGCAGAAGGCCAGATTCAGAGGAAATCAATCTATGGGCTAAAATGAGTCCATCAGAGTCTACCTATCAATTTTTTTACTCTGTTATTAGGACTTTGAAAGTAAATGGTTTATATATGAATCCTTTGAGTATATTGTTAAAAATTCAGATTTGGGGGGCCCAGCGCGTGTTGGGAGGCAGATAAGATGCATGCCCATCCCCCCACTGTGCCTTTTGCTATTTGTGCCCTTATTTAATTCCTTTCCTTTTAAATGTTGGCTAGACGTATTGATTCACTGAGATGATGGATGTCACCTCCGAAATGGGGTTACACAAAGATTGTGGCTTCCATCTTGGGTGTTGTCTGTATCTGTCTCTCAGAGTGCCAGCTACCATGTTGTGAAGACACTCAGGTAGCCTACAGAAAGGCCCACATGGCAAATAACCAAGGCCTGCCAGCAATCTTGTGAATGAGGTGCGAAGTGGATGTTTTGAGGTATTATGAGGCTTACCAACAGCTATACCAAGGAGCAGATTCTCCAGTCCTGGTAGTGAGCCTTGAAGTGATTGAATCACTGGCCAAGGGCTTGATTGTGACTTCACGAGAGAGTGTTAGCCAGAAACGCCCCACCAAGCATAAACAGTACCTAGACTCCAGACTGATAAAAAACGTTCAGTAATCAATGCTTGTTGTTTTAAGTCCCTATGTTTCCTGGTAATTCATTTACATATCAATGGATAATGTATACTTCCCCCAAGATATTCTGGTATGGGCATTTTACAAACAAGACAAATGATTTTGATGTAGATGGTTCATAATCCATTCTTTATTAAGCCCTGGTATTTGGAGTTACAAAGAAATTAAAGAATTCATCAAATCATGTATCTTTTGATTTTATCCTAAACAATTGATACTATATTTACATAACCATAATTGTATATTTTTTAAAACATTTTTATCTTTTACATATTGTTTTAGTATCATTTTCTTCAAATCCAGTGTGTCCTGATATTTTCCTGTCACTAGTTTTCTATGCCCTCATTTTTAAAAACTGCTTAATATTCCATTTTAGAATAGTCTGCAAGTTAATCAGTTCCCTATTGTTGAGCATTTAAATTGCTTGTGTTCTGATGACAAATAACTCATTGATAAATATAGTAAAGTTAAATTTTACACACATCCTTAATTATTGCCTTAGAACAAATTCCTAGAATTTGAACTACTGGGTCAAAAAATATTGTGATTTTGCTCATTCTTAATTATTAGATTCTTTTTGGTAGATATCCATAATCTGAAACAATTAGAGGAGACGTAGGTGAGGGCTCTGTGCCTCATTCACAATACCCTCAAAGTAAGATAGTAAATTATGATAACGGAAGATTCAAGGCTAAATTCCTCACATGTAACAACATTGCAGACATTGACAAAACCAAACAAACAAAATAGTCATTCAAACTGTAAGCTCAACAAAGTCCCAACTCTGTTGTTATAGGTTCTCCAGCAGTGCTTTGAATGAAACATTCACCGCAGGCAAGAATGTTGCAAGGACAAGATTGAATTAAAGTCTTAGTTGGAGTCAGGTAACAAAATCCTCTGGAAATTTCTCAACACAGAACTGATTGAAATTATAAGCATAGAGAGTCATTTCAAAAAGAATATTGTGCTATTGGGCTGACCAGATTCTCATACTGTACTCTGCAAGGGCAAAACACACTGTGCCGTTTTCTAGCCAAACCCTTATCTTAAACACCACTCATTTCACTAGTGAAATAATCATTCACCAGTAATAATAATCATTGCTACCTTCAGTTATGCCAATTAGCAAAGCTTTTCTCCTTATATTCTGTGCAATAGATCCTTGATAGTATTAACAAATAAAGTTAGTTTAATCTCTGGGGAGTTTTTGATAAGAGGTTTACAGATGCTAACTGTAATTCCTACCTCTGGAATACATATTCCTAATTAGCGAACCGTAAATGTTAACCAACAGCAGTACTAGTATAGGTTAAAACCAACACACTCAAAAACACACACATGCACCCATCAGCCATATGTCACACTAGATAACAGTTTCAATTAAATGCAACATGGAAATTTATACACATGTTAAATATGATATCTATTCATTTTGCCAAAGTTTGTGCCAATTCACTCTTTCTTCACAGTTTTCTTCCAGTTCCTTGCATACTTGCTAAATGTGTATTATAATTTTATTTACATATTTTCTAATTTGTGGACATAAAACATTTTTCATATTCCATTTCTTTTATTACTAGTGAGATTAAAGTTTTTTTGTAAGTTTATGTGTTACATGCATTTTATGAATTACCTCTTTGTGTTCTTTGTTCATTTATTTATTTGAGTGTTTATTTTTACCCTACAGATTTGTCAAAATGTTCAGTATATTTAAGATAGCAAACTTTTATCTGTTGAAAAATTTCTGTTTTCCTTTAACTTTAGAAATTTAGATCTATTTTACATTTTAATACAATTAAATTTATTAGTTTTTGTTACATTTCTATCTTTGATGTCATATTTTCAAAGTATATTCTTAGGTTTGACATTTGGAATGGCAATGTGTGAGTTCAACAGACCCACTCCCCAGCAAAACAGGCATAACTTGACGTGAAAATTATTTAAACACACATTCACACACACACACATTTAAAGTCTCTAGAAGTAGTTTTAAGGGTGTGAATTAAAATAAACTCTTAAGGCTTCCCCCCACCCCTCCCCCCCACCAGCTGACTGAATAGACCCCCTCTTGGCCAAGGGCATATCCTAAAACTAAATTGTCTGCCAGGAGGAGGGAGGTCAGACTTGCCTCATCATGCCCCGCTCCCTTCTTAGAGAGGGGGGCAACAAATATATGTCCCGTGGCTTATCTCTGATTAACAGACTTCCTTATCTTAAAACATTCCAAGCCTTTAACCAATTACAAGTCAAAGAATCTTTAAACCCTTCTATAACCTGTAAGCCCCTGCTTCGAGATGGCCCACCTTTTCAGGCCAAACCAATCCAACATATTGATTTAGGACTTTACCTATAACCCCTGTCTCCCTGAAATGTATAAAACCAAATGAACTCAGCCACAGCGAGTCCACTAGCTCAGGGCTTCTTGGGTGTGACTCTAGGTCATGGTCCTCAAATTTGGCTCAGAATAAATCTCTTTAAAATTATTTTACCGAGTTCTTTTCCATTGAGGAGGGCATACATCAAATGAAGAAATTCTTTTTTTCAAGCAGGGTCTCACTCTGTTGCCCCAGCTAGAATGCAGTGATGCAATGACATCATCATAGCTCACTGCAACCTCAAACTCCTGGGCTCAAGCAGATCCTCCAAGTTCAGCCTCCCAAGTAGCTAGGACTACAGGTATGTGCCACCATGCGGGGATAATCTGTGTGTGTGTGAGTGTGTGTGTGTGTGTGTGTATGAGTGTGTGTAGAGACAAGGTCTTGCTATGTTGCTCGTAATGAAATACTTATTCAAGAAAATCTGCTAAAACTCACCAAGAATTACAAACAAACAAACAACAATAAACACTTGAGACAAGAGGGGATGACTCTCCAGATTTGTAACAATGTATTATCTAAAACATCCAGTTCTCAACAAAAAAATTATAAGATATGCAAACAAACAAGAAAGTGTGACCCATACAAAAGAAAAAAAAAAAGCAGGTAAGAGAAACTACCTGTGAAAGAAACCAGATGTCAGATTTAACAGGAAAAAAAAACTTCAAAGTAACCATTATAAATATAATTACAGTATTAAAGAAAAGAATGATTAAAGAAGTAAAGGAAGACATGATGACATTGTCATTTCAAACAGAAAATGTCAATAAAGAGAAATATTTTTAAGAGTCTAATGGAATTTCTCGAGATGAAATGTATGAGAACTGAAAAAAAACCCTTGTACATGAATATTCAGAGCAGCATTATTCAAAATTGTTAAAAAGTGGAAAAGACCTAAATATTCATCAAATGATGAATAAGTAAACAAAATGTGGTATATTCATAAAATCGAATATTGTTTGGCCATAAAAAGGAGTGAATTAATGATGCATGAGACATCCTGGATGAACCTTGTAAGCTTTGTGCCAACTTAAAGAAAGCAGTCAAAACCCCACATCTTATATGAATCCATTCATATGAAATAACCAGAACAGGATAATCTACAGATACAGGAAGTAGATAAGTGGGCACTTAGGCCTGAGGGGTTGGAAGACAGGGAGATAGGAGTGTGATAAAGCGTATACGGTTTATTTTGGGGTGATGAAGCAATTCTGAAATTTATTTTGATAATGGTAGCACAACTGCAAGACTATACTAAAAACCAAGTGTATGGTATATAAATTATATCTCAATAAAGCTGGTACCAAAAAACTGTTCTAATTTCAAAGAAACATAAATATGCACCTATATTTCTCCTACCATATTCATGCTTTTATTTTTAAAAAACTTGTCTCTAATTCTTCTGGCATTACTTTTACTTTATGGGTGATTTTTATTTGTTTTTTTTTTAAATATTGTTTTTGTTTACTAAATGGCTAGCCAGATGTACCAATATCATCATATATGGCAGTTCAGTCTTAACATTATCAATTCTATTTTTGCAAAAGAAATAAGGGTGTATCTTGAATTTTGTGAAAAAAAATGTTAATGTAAAAGAATACGAGCAAGATACTAAAGGGAATAAATTGAAGAAATAGTGCTTGGGCTGGAAACATTTCACTCAAAGATCCTGCTTTGAGGAAGAATAAGTATGAAATGTAAGGGTGACTAACTCTTGGAAGAGAAGAGTGCTCCTAACAATTTGAGAGTATACTTACTCTCATGAGAGTACCATGAGAGCCAACTGGGGAAACAGAGGCAGGGGCAGTAGAAGGAAGGGCTGAGGGATCAGGTCATAAGGCATTTGCTGCTGAAATAAAAACGACACCAAGTAATGCACATTCTATTTTTCTAACAAATCTGTTTTGCAACAAATCTGAAATGCTAATTTATTATTTGATAAAATATAACATGCATTTATATATGTACACATTATTTATTCATCATATTCTTTGTCGTAAGACAAGTATGGATTTGAAATGATGAGGAAATAAACTCCACCTCTTGGTGAAAAGAATGGAAATATATTGCAAAGGGGTGTGCATATATGAATGGGAGAAATTTGGGGCTAATTTTGTCAATTTACCACAATATGCCATGTGGTCACAAATTATTCACATTCCTCTCACATGCAAAATATGCTCATAAATTCCGATGACTCCCAAAATTCTTGTCTAATTGCAACATCAAGCTCATAGTTTCAGATCTTGTGGTTTGCATCCAGGCTAGATGACGAGGCTCCCAAAGTATAGCTCCTTTTGTGTGGCGTCTCTTCTGAACTCAAAAGACAAGTTAAATTCTCCCATACACCCAGAATGCAATGGTGAGACAGGGATAGGATAACCTAATAGAAACTCCTGTTCAAAAGGAGAAGATCAGGATGCACATAGCAATCATTGGTCCATAGATTTTTTTTTTAATAGGCACATGCATATTGTTAGTTTCTCCTCCTTCAGATGCAGAGAATGCTCCTTGATTATGTCCCATTTATGCTCCCTACACATAGATCTTTGGTCCATTGTTGTCTAAGGCTCTTGGCTTTACCCTTTGAATAATCATTCCTTTTCAATGTGAAATGGTCCATTTTGCAGCTAAATATATCTCTCATCATTCTTCTTGCCATAGAAAATTACCAGCTCAAAGGCCACTGTTTATATTGAACAGCCTGGATAATCTCAGTCCATTTTAGATTAAGCTAATAGTCTTTTGTTTTTTAATGCAGTTCTCTTAAAAACTTTGGGATTTCCTTTAAACCTTACTGAGTAATACACCAAATCCCACTTGCACCAAAAGCCACATGCACACTTAATTTTCAAGACCGATCTTTCTCTACTTTGGTCATGTCAGGCAGCTGGAAGGCAACAGTCTTAAAATTCTTTTGTCTGGCTAATAGTCTACTAATCCCCTTCTTAAATCTTTCTGAGGTTCTATTAAAGCATCTTAGAGCCACACTCATAATTTGACCTTTACTCTGAGACCAATTCTTGCATTGAGAGTATTTTACCAGCTGGAAGGATAGGCGATGACAAATAGTTTTATTTTACAAGACTGCAAATCCTAGGCCCTTTATATTTCCTCTAAATTTTGCTCAAAAACTGACACTGCCAACATTCTGTTATAGATTGCCTTATGTAGAGCCACAAATTCATCAAGTACATTTTCTATCTTCCAAGTTACTTCAGGTTACAGTTTCTCCTGCCACTAAATTACACAGGTAATTGTAGCTTCCTCATTGCCTTTCCTGGATACATTGTGAATTTCCACCACAATTTTCCAGGCTTCACTTAACATCAAATCCCAAGACCAATGGCATGAGTTTTATGTTTTTTATATAGCTGTAGGTTACTTTTGGATATCAATTTCTGTGTTAGTTATCTGTTGCTGCTTAATAAACTACCCCAAAGTGCAATGCCTTAAGACAATAATCAATTTATTCTCTCATGATTCTTTGGGTCAGCAATTTGGGTTGGATTCAACTGGATGGTCACTGTCCTCCCTGCAGTGACTGATACAGCTGCAAACACTTGATTGCTCAACTGGGGCTACATAGTCACTCGCCTGACAGTTGTCCCAATGGCTGTTCATTTGGACTCTCTCCTCACCCAGCCTCTCATTCTCAAGGAGGGTAGACTCGGTTTCTTCACATGGAAGTCTATAGGCACAGAGAGAGCGGGAGCTGATGTTCGAAGGCTTCTTGAGGTCTATGCTCAGAAATCCCAAACTTCTTCCACCTTCTTTCTTACCAGTCAAAACAAATCACAAGACCAGACCAAATTCAAGGGGATGAAGTACTACAGTCCACTTCTTGATAGGATAAACAATGAGGTTACATTGCAAAATGTTTTATATTCAGGGAGGGGAGGAATTTTTGGCCATTTTTTTTAATCTATCATGTTATTGGGAATATGTGATTTAACATCTTTTTAAATTTTATAAAAGTTTCATGCATCATAACTTCAAATATTTCTTCTGCCTGATTCTTTTTATAGCTTCCTTTTGAACTCTAATGACTTATATGTTAGATCTTCTTACTCTATTTCCTATGTTTTTGTTTGTTTTGAGACAAGGTCTCACTTTGTTGCCTGGGCATGGGGGCAGTGGCATGAGCCTAGCTCACTGCAACCTCGAACTCCTGGGCTCAAGTGATCCTCCTGCCTCAGCCTCCCAAGTAACTGGGATTACAGATATACATTACCACACCTGGTTAATTTTTCTATTTTTTTTTTTTTTTTTTTTTTTTTTTTGTGGAGACAGGGTTTCCCTATGTTGCTCAGGGTGGTCTCCACCTCCTGATCTCAAGGGATCCTCCCATCTGGGCCTCCTAGAGTAATAGGATTACAGATGTGAGCCACTCTGCCTGGCTGATTTCTTATGTTTATTACTCTATCCTCTGTATTTTTTTTCTTTTGGCTTTTAATATTCAATCTGGATATTTTCTCCTGATCTATAATTTAATTTACTATTTTTCTCTCCAGGTATGTCTAATCTGCTTTCATATTAATCCAATGAATTTGTAACTCCATTTTTTGTGTTTTCAATTCTATTTGGTAGAATCTCTAATCTTATATTTTTTTTCAGTCTGTAATACCTTAGTTATTTTAAAGTCTGATTCTAATAGCTCCGTTATCTAGAACCTTTGTGAATCAGTTCCTACTTCTGTTGTATACTGTCTCCTTTCCAGGCGTTGTATACTGAAGAGGCGTCTTTCCTCTTCATGTGACTGATTGTTTCTGATTCAGCGTGGGACACTTTATCTGAAAAGTTGCAGAAATCGTTTGAGACCCAGGATGAAGTGGTCTTTTTTAGATAGTATTGCTTGATTTTGTGTGGCTAGAGGAAATAGTAATCTCAGTTTACCTTAATCCTATTGTAGGGATTACGGGTCATTACTATTCCTAAAGCATAGCCTGACATAATCCTAACCCACAGAATGGTAGGTTTTTACCAAGATGCACTTTTTTGTGAACCTAGATACTCATTACTCCATCAGGCTGTTAAAAGCACTGATAATTTTCCCTTTCAACCTCTCCTCCAGAATTAGAAATGGTCTTCCTTAGAGAAACAACAGCCCCCAAGTACATTCTTGCCTTCCTGGCTTTCACTTAAAGATCTTCACTGCCTCGTTAGCTCTCTGATGCCTGCAAACATATTTTTAAAAAGACATTACTCAATTTGATATCAGTGGGATGGGTGGTCTGAATTACTTTGCCAAAAGTGGATGCTTTAGTAGTTTCTATTATTATCCTGTTTTGCTGCTTAGAAAGCTTAACCATGTTCATACATCTAATAAATGAAAGATTGAAGGAAATTGACGTATTTACAGTACTAGGGTTTCCAATTCAGTAGTGCTCATTTTTTTTTGCAATTGCAGATATTTATAAAAAAAAAACAGAAAAGGAAAAAAGCAACATCTGCCAAGAACTTTATTCTTATTATTTAGTTCAATTAATATTTATTAAGCACTTATGTGCTAAGCACCCAGTAAAACACTGGGAAGCAATGACGTGGAGACAGCTAGGGCATCAAGGATGGTTTCCCTTTCTCAGTTCTCAATTCTAATAGTGGGAAGAAAGTTACTTTTGATAAATTGAAGTTTATCAATACAGATGACTTTTATTTCTATTTAGTCTATGACATGCAAGAGTAATTAATTTGTGTCATATGCAAATTCTATAGAATAAACATGCATTTGTGTACAAACACACCTATTTATTCATCTATCTTTGTAATGGAAAATATCTGCTTCTTGAGTCTACAATTCAGTGTCTCTCCGAGTGTGGTTAAGGATCCCTATACTCTAATCACATGGAGTGCTTGTTAAAAATGAGACTCCAAAGTCCAGCTCCATTTAAGAAAACATGAATCTCTTTTGGTAAGGCCCATGGAAACTTCAAAAGCACCCAGATGATCTTCATGTGCATTAAATATGGATATCTACTTCCTTATATATATACCTGTTATTTAAGTCCTCTAAAAAAAACTTCTCTTATAGCTTACTCATTTTTTTCTTGGATGTTTACTCTTTCTTGAGACCTCAATTGCCATCTGTATGTGGATAAATATCAAATCTCTATCTTCAACCTAAACCTTCCTCTTGGGAACTAACTGGCCCTGCACATCCATTTGCCTTGAGAACAAGTCCGTGTGGATGTTTCATAGGCAAGACTGTCCAACACTTACCAGTGTTCTTGACTGTTCTCCTAACTCACTCCCCATTTGTTCATACTCCTTAGCTGCCCTCAGAGCAAAAGGCCTTACTGTCCATCTAGCTGCCCATGCCAAAAACATGATCTTCATGCTGATTCCTCTCTCTTCCTCCATTACCTCTTTCAACATATTGATGACATTGAAAGATTATCATGGTAGATTGAATAAATATGTCCCCAATCGATCTAATTCTTTCCATGCCCATTGATATAGTATAGCCTCTAGACTTCTCTTGGCTGGATAATAAAGATTACTTAGAAAAAAATCCTCAGCTTTCAGGCTCTTTGTATCTGTTACCACTAAATCAGAATGACCTGGCATGATGGTTAAAAATTCGTAAACTGGACCCTACCTCATCTCTACGAAACTGTAGCTATAGGAGTGGGGCTAGGAATTTATTTTGTAGCAGACATCTCCAAATGTAAGTTGGAGAGGTTCTACTTATTAGAGCTGGACACCTTCCCCAAAGATAGCACAGAGGGGTTAAGTGTAGAATAAGGCAATCAAATAGTCAGAAATAGAATAACTCTGGCATGAATAAAGAATGTCGGGTGTGAAGGAAACCAGAGAGATAATACAACCCAAACCCTTAACTGCACAGAGGAAAAGCTGAGACATACAGGGTCACCCAGCTGGTTAGTGATAGAGTCAGGAAACAAAGCCAGATAAGTGACTTCCATTCAAGCACTTTCTCTTAAACTATGTGCTTTTTCTCTCTTCGATATATCCAAAACTACAGATTATTTTAGGAAACTTATTTAGGCAAACCAGAGTTTGATATTATACATCTCCCAATGTTACTTCTTACATAAAATATATAGCTTATTCATGTTCTTCTAAAAAAAAATCAGCTATTTGCTTTTATGGTTAAGATTTCCAAATGCTTCTAAAGAAAACCAGTGCATATTTCTTACTAAGGGAAAAATATACTTTATAGGTTTTTAAATGTAAACCACGAGTGTAATGGAAATCTTAATTATAAGGCAAGACTGAATTTAAAGACTAGGAAAAGTCAATCTGAGCAATTATAAGAAACTCCTAAAGCTTTTCCACTCAAAGAATGCAAAGAAATTTTAATTGAGATATAAAGACATCGTCTACCTAGAAATCTTAAAGGAAGAATATATTTGTTTAATTTCATTATCTAGCTCTGAACTTGAAATTGTGATAAAAAGTCATGATTTCTTTCCAATTATTAAAGAGACATGTATTTTAGAAAAAGGAAGAGATTTTTAAGTGCCTTATTAAAACTTGTTCAAAATGTCTTGCATAAACAGAAAAAAGTTCAAATTTAGAAAAAAACAGCAGTTTCAAGAAAATTTGTGAAATTCAGACTATATTAGCA
Organism: Lepilemur ruficaudatus; assembly: GCA_963574885.1. Lineage (NCBI taxonomy): Eukaryota > Metazoa > Chordata > Mammalia > Primates > Lepilemuridae > Lepilemur > Lepilemur ruficaudatus. The sequence goes on from CAUYRT010021043.1 coordinate 10,787, forward strand.
CTCTAAATTTTCTTGAAAATATCTAACAAACTGTTGCTTGTGAAATAAAGGGACAAAAAAACTCATCACCATTGAATATTCATTTATTAGGCAGATTCTGTGAGCCCAGGGCACAGGTTGGGGCTTTCTCAGTGTTCCTGCCCAATAATATCCCTGTGGTAGCCAAGCAAGACTCTGTGTATGAGACAGTTTCTGCCCCTTACCCTGGGGAGATGGATTTTGCTTTTATCCCTTTCCTGAAACAGTGAATCTTTGCTTGGATCTTGAGGGCTGGAGGATTTCATACCCTTTTCAGGGCAGATTAGGCATTTAGAAAAAAGTTTAGTTGGACAATCTCTGTCTTTGAATTGGAGTGTAATCTATTTGCACCATATGTGGTTATATAACTAGTTAACTTAAATATTCCATCTTGCCATTTGTCTATTTGGGTCTGTTTGACACATCTTTGTTTGTTTCTTCCTTTTTTTCCTGCCTTGTTTTGGATTTGAAATTGTTTTCCGTACATCATTTTATCTCTTCTATTGGCTTTTTAGCGGTGCTCTTTTTGTCATAGATTCACTTTTATATATGTTCGAAAACCTACGATATATTTTTTCATATTTGCTTGAAGGGACAATAGTTTTCTAAACACCATTTTTAAAGTGCGATATTTAACAATATTACCTTCCTGAAGACATCAGGAAGACACTCATTACTTCAGCCTGAAAAAAAAGTCTTTTAGTTTGGGTCTCTTGGAAACAAATTCTATCAAATCTTATTTCTCTGGAAATTTCTTATATGCTTTTATTGTTGAAGACTTAGAATTCTAGGATGACTTCTAGCTTGACTGTTTCATACTTTGAAGAGCAATTCCTTCTCTTCTATTTTTACTGTTTCTAATAAAAAGTCATTTATAATTCATCCTGGACCTCTGAAAGTGGTGTTTCCTCTTGGTTGGTTGGTTGGTTTTGTTTTCCTTGCTGGCTGCTTTTGAAGATTTGTTTTCATTTTCTTGGTTTTTAGCAATTTGACTATAATATGCCTATAGATAGTATTTGTAATTATTCTGCTTGTTCTGTTTTGTCCTTCTTGGGTTTGGGACTGATGACTTTCTTCAAATTTGGAAAATTTTTAGCCATTATCTCTTCAAATATTTCTTCTGCCTTATCACTCCATCTCTCCCACTCCCAGACCCCTTTTATATGCATATTAGATTATGTGGTACTGTCTCACAGTTCAGGTGTTCTGTTCTACTTCTTAAAATTGATAGAGTTTTTTTTTAGAGCAGTCTTAAGTTTACAGAAAAATCGAGTGAAAAATACAGACAGCACCCATGTTACCAATGCCCCCAATACACACACACACACACACACACACACACACACACACACACAGTTTCCATGTTAATTAAGGTCTTGTATTAGTGTGATACATTTATTACAATTGATGAGCCAGTACTGATACATAATTAACTAAAACTCATAGTTTACATTAGGGTCCACTTTTGGTGTTGTGCATTTGGTGGGCTTTGAGAAAGGTATCAGATAAATATCCACCATCACCAAATCATGCAATATAGTTTCACTGCCCTGAGAATATGTCCCGCTCCACCTATTCATCCTTCCCTGGAAGCCACGGATTTTTTTACTGTCTCCATAGTTTCGACTTTTCCAGAATTTCATATAATCGGAACCCTGCAGTATGAAGGCTTTCAGATTGGCTTCTTTCACTTAGCAATATGCATTTAAGTTTCCTCCTTGTCTTTTTGTGGCTTGATAGGTCATTTCTTCGTTGCTAATATTCCATTGTCTGGATATATTAATTTGTTTACTCATTCAACTATTAAAGATCATCTTGATTGTTTCCAAATTTTGGAAATCATGAATAAAATATTTGTGGGTTTTGGTGGATGTATGTTTTGGGATCATTTGGGTAAATACCAAGAAGCATGATTGCTGAATCTGTGCTAAAGCATGTTTAGTTTTGTAAGAAACCGCCAAACTGTCTTCCAGAATAGCTGTACCATTTTGCATTCCCACCAATAACGAATGAGAGTTCCTCTTGCTCTGCATCCTCACCAAACTTTGGTGTTGTCAGTGTTTTGAATTTTAGCCATTCAAATAGGTGTGTAGTGGTGTCTCGTGGGTATTTTAGTTTGTGATTTTCTAAAGGCGTAAGATGTTGAACATCTTGCAATAAGTTTCTTTGTCATCAGTTTATTTTCTTTGGTGAGATCTTTTTGATCTTTTTTGACTGTATTGTTTGTTTTCTTTTGCTGTCTTTTAAGACTAATTAATTTTTGACACCAGTTTTTTAATCAGGTATGTGTTTCACAAAGATTTTCACTTAATCTTTTGCTTGCCTTTTCATTATTTTTTTTTTCTTCCTAAAATTTTATTGGGGGAAAACTACAAAACGTTTACAGTACAATGTTTACAGTCACAATTTGTAGTGAGCTGATTTCCCAAAATATATTACCATTCAAGTTGACTTATCTTGTTACATTCAAAAACCTACTCTGTCAAAGTAGTCCAGAGAATACATACATAGTGCTCCCACTGTATCTACATACAACCAACACTCCATTTTAAGTGTACAATTAAACGATTTTCAGTGAATTTACCAAGGTGTACAGTTAATCACATGAATCAGTTTTTGAGGAATTCCTTTCTCCTATTGAGACCCCTAATTCTACTCCCCAACTACTTTTCAAGCATATCCCACCCCTCCACAGTGCTTAGACATGCTCCCACATTAGCTTAGACATGAAAAACTAACTGAGCTGCGGTTAGAGAAGATTATTGAAACTCTGGACTCATCACCTTTATGTCAGACCATTCTGTGGTTTCAGCTTACTTATCACCTTTCTTATAAAAACTTATGAACCAAAGTGCATACAGCTACAACCTGACCTCTTCAGGTAAAAGATGTTCTTATAATTAAAGTACTGGGGAAGTAACAACATATAGCATCTGATTTTATTTTATGGCATTGGGTTCTGAAAAAATAGTATCTCTCTGAGTTTTTAACTGAATGTCCTAAAACTTCTTTTTTTTTTTTATTGCAGCATATTATGGGGGTACAAATGTTAAGGTTACGTACGTTGCCCTTGCCCCCCTCCCCCCTCCAGTCAGAGCCTCAAGCCTGACCATCCCCCAGACGGTGCACATCACACTCATTATGTATGTATATACCCATCCCCTCCTCCCCCCTCCCATCTGCCCGACACTCGATAAATGATGTTCCTGTGTGTCCACTTAGGTGCTGATCAGCTAATACCAATTGGCTGATGAGTACACGTGGTGCCTGTCCATCCATTCTTGGGATACTTCACTTAGTAGAACGGGTTTCAGCTCCATCGAGGAAAATACAAGAGGTGCTATATCACCATTGCTTCTTATAGCTGAATAGTACTCCATGGTATACATATACCACATTTTATTAATCCACTCGTGTATTGATGGGCACTTGGGTTGTTTCCACAACTTTGCAATTGTGAATTGTCAGCACGTGTTATTAAAGGATGTGCTCTAACATACCTTTTTATGTTTCCAATTTACTTGCTTAGAAAACTAGTTATTGTTTCTCCATCTCACTCAAACCTATTTTTTTTACATGTATTTGTAATTATATTTCAACATTCTTTTTTTTTTTTTTAAAAAAAAGAATTATGGGGGTATAAATGTTTTTGGTTACATGTATTAATTTTGTTATGCTTGAGTCAAGGTTATAAGTGTGCCCATCACCCATTGTACCCATTAGGTAGGTTTTCACCCATATCATCCTCCTGCCACCCCCCTGCTTGATTTCCATTGAGTTTTACTTCCATCTGTGCAGATGCATGCTCATTGGTTAGTTCCAGTTTAATAGTGAGCACATGTGGTATTTGTTTTTCCCTTCTTTAGATACTTTACTTATGATAATGGTTTCCAGTTCCAAGCAAATTGTTCATCCTTATTCATGGCTAAGTAGCATTCCATAGTATGTATGTGTGTGTATAAATATATATACACACTACATTTTGTTAATCCACTCATGAATTGATGGGCACTTGGGCGATGTGAATCCATCTGGTCAAGGCTTTTTTTGTTGGAAGGTTTATTAATTACTTTTTCAACCTTGCTGCTTGTTATTGGTCTGTTAGGGAACTGTTTGTTTTTGATTGAGTCTTAGAAGGTTGTGTGTTTTCAGGAACTTGTCAATTTCTTCTATGTTTTCAAGTTTGTATGCACAGAGATTTTCATAGTATTCTCAGATGATATTTTGCATTTCTGTAGCACCAGTTGTAATATTTCCTTTTGCATTTCCGATTGAGTTAATTTTGGTCTTTTCCCTTGTATTCCTCGTTAATCTAACAAGAGGTCTATCAGTTTTGTTTATCTTTTCAAAGAACCAACTTTTTGTTTCATTGATCCTGTGTACTTATTTATTTTTGATTTTCCATTTCATCTAGCTCTGCTCTAACCTTAGTTATTTCTTTTCTTCTGGGCTTGGGTTTGTTTTGCTCTTCCTTTTCAAGTTTCTTAAGATGTGTCATTAGATTGTTAATATGTGATCTTTCTGTCTTTTTGATGTAGGCATTTAAGGCTATGAATTTTCCCCTTAGGATTGCTGTTGCTGAATCCCATAGATTTTGGTAGGTCTGTGTCCCCTTTGTCATTCAGTTCGTGGAATCTTTTGATTTCCATCTTAACTTCATTATTGACCCAATAATCATTCAGCAGCAGGTTGTTAAATTTCCATGACTTTGTGTGGAATTGAGTATTTCTCTTGGAGTTGACTTCTAGTTTTATTCCACTCTGTTCTGTGAAGGTACATGGTGTGATTTCTATTTTTTTGAATTTGTTGAGACATGTTTTCTGGCCTAAGATATGATCAATCTTGGAGAATGTTCCATGTGCTGATGAGAATAATGTATACTCAGTAGTTTTGAGGTGAAATGTTCTATAAATGTCTGTTAGGCCCATTGTTCTAGAGTTCCATTTAAGTCCAGTGTTTATTTGTTTATTTATTTATTTTCTGCTTGGATGATCTGTCCAGTTCTTTCAGTGGGGTGTTTCAGTCCCCTGTAATTACAATGCTGCTGTTCTTCTCTTTGCTTAGATCTAGTGGGGTTTACTTTATGAATGTGGGTGCTCCTCTGTTAGGTGCATAAATATATAGGATTGTCATTTCTTCTTGTTGAATTGCTCCCTTTACCATTATGTAATGACTATCTTTGTCTTTCTTTACTATTGTTGATTTAAGTCAATTTTACCTGATATGAGAATGGCTACACCTACTTTATTTTGTATTACACTATTATTTTGTATTACACTATTATTTTATTTATTTATACTTTTTTCCATCCCTTCACCTTGAATCTGTATGAGTCCTCATGGGTTTGATGTGTTTCCTGGAGACAGCAGATACTTAGGTTGTATGTTTTTACCCATGTAGCCAGCCTGTGTCTTTCGAATGGGCTATTCAGACTCTTCCTGTTTATTGATAGAATTGATATGTGGGATGTTGTTCTCTTCATTCTGTTGGATAGTACTTTATTGCTTTGTTTTACCTCTTGTACTGTTGCTTCACTTGACCTCTGAGCTTTAGCTTTTGGGTGGTTTTACACTGGTGGGTGTCTATTTTGCTAATCCGTGTATAATGTGGTTCTAAGTATTTCCTACAGGGCAGATCTGGTTTGACAAATTCCTTCACTGTTTGCTTGTCTGGGAAAGTCTTTGTTTCTTCTTCATATATGAAACATAGTTTTGCAGGATAAAAAATTCTAGGCTGGCAGTTGTTCTGTTTAAGAAGATTGAAGATGGGGCTCCATCTACCCTTTCCAGTGGACTCCAAGCCTCTTGGGTGTTGTCCTCTGCCAATATCTTGCTCCTTCTTTTTATGCTTCACAACGTATTTCCCTGGAATCTCTTGTAGGTTCTGGCACTTTTCCCTTGGAATTACACCTGATCTATGATTGTTTTTTTTTTTTTCCCAACTAAAACTTTTCCTTTTTTTCTGAGAAAATCTGTCAGCTGGTGTCTCTGGTCAGCTGTATTCCCTGAACTTCTAAGCTCTGAGACATTAATTATCTTTAAATCTATTTCAATTATTGTGACTTTTGATTGAATCAAAAGAAATGTCTCTGTTGGATTCTAATCTGACTTTAACACCTCTCTGGCATTTTCTAATTTCTCTTTTTAAGAGAGTTTACAGGCTTGGGCTCAGAGGGTTTGGTAGGCAAGAGTGCCTGGCTAGAATTTTGGCATTGTTTGAGTTTTACTGTCTATATTTTCCACACATGAAAAGTGAGATTCATTTTCAATTCATGAAATGACACAAAATTTCTTTAAAACTTTACTTAAATTTTATTCAAAATTTATTTAAGTAAAAATGAATTGGTTTATAAAAAAGTCTTATGTACATAATAGTATAGGTTGTGGTAATGGTACACAAATATGACAAAAACCAAGATAATGATGAATTAAGTAAGTTAGGGAATTATTGCCATGGGACTAGGTCCAAGGCTATCATTGGGGGCATGTTGAACAGTGCAGTTTGACCACAGAAGGACAAAAATTTCACTCCCAGTCCCACCAAAATTAGCTGTGTGACCTTGGGCTAGATACTTTATGTCTCTGAATCTCAAAGGATCAAAAGTAAAGAATATTGCTTCCTTTACAAGGCTGTTGTGAAGATTAAGAAATATAAATGATAAGTACGAAGCACAGTACCTGATACATAATAAGAGCTGAAGAAATGATAGCTCTCAGGAAAGCCAAGCTTTAGATCATTATGAATAAAATGAGAAAATAAAACAATGGGTGGCAGCAAGCTATCAAATGCAGTCTTAATTTTAATCTCCCATTTTATATTTTATTTCTCTTGAACTGGTCAGGTAAGATCTCAGCTGGTTAAGTACATCTTTGCTCCAGGAGGTCTGTTTGTCGCTTTTGGAAAAAACAAACTATAATCCTTGAGGCTAATTTGTCACTAGAAGACTGACTGCATGTACACTTGATGGAAAAGCAGCCTTCAGGGCATGCTGGGAGGTGGATTCATTTGTTATTCCTGCGTAGGAGGCCTTGGCTTCTGGTTGTTAAAGAACAAACAAAAATATCCCTTAAAAAATAGGCTATGGTTTGGTGAAGCTTGAAATGCAATCCTGTGTTTCAGCCCTAAGAGAAAATCTTCATTAAGCTTTTTGAGGTTTGCCCTGGTTGGCTGTAGTTTGCTGATTTGATTTCTTAAAATATTGCACTAAAATATTTATCTTGATTCCTGAGGTTTTTGTCTTCCCCTTAAATTTTGCAGCTGAGGCAAGTGCCTCACTGTAGTCCTAGCCCTGTTCCAAAGGGGCCCATTGTACCTTTGCCAGGTGGAGAAGATTTTAACAGCACTGCAAGTTCCCCTGGTAGGTTTAAAGGTAGAAATAGAAAGAGATTTTTTGCTCAACATAATCAGGACAAAGATGAAATAGTTTTCTCTATGAAGTGATGATTGCCCTGTCTTTCTGAGAGTACAAACCAGAGTGGGTGACTTCATACAAAGAGACTAAGAAGTGGGGAGGATGCTATGCATTGAGTAAAGGAGGGATGAAAGACCTTCCCAGAGTTCTGACGTTGCATGAATTGAACCCATTCCGCATTGGGCCAGTCTGTCATTCATTCAACAAACAACATTTTGAGAGTTAGCACAATGCTACAATTGAATGTGAATACGAAAGTAGAGACCATGTAGCTATCCTCAGGAGTTCACATTTCTCGCTTGTGAGTGTGGCAGGAGTAGACTTAAATAACTCCTATAAAGTAGCTAGCATAAAGTGAATGCTTATTATGTCCAAGGCAGTGTTGCTAGGTGCTCTACATGAATTATATATTATAGAATTATAATGTACTTATAGTAGTCTCCCCTTGTCTGCAGTTTCATTTTTCACATTTCAGTTACCCACAGTCCACCATGGTCTGAAAATAGGTGAGTAAAGTACAATAAGATATTTTGAGAGAGAGAGCGAGAAAGAGAGAGAGAGAGCAAGAGCCTGCATTCATATAACTTTTTTTGTTACAGTATGTGGTTATAATTTTTCAGGTTTATTTTTAGTTATTAGTCTTTTAGTGTGTCTAGTTTATAAATTAAACTTTATCATATATATATGTGTATATATATATATATATATATATATATACAACAAAACATAGTATTTATAAGGTTTGGTACTGTTTGTGGTTTCAGGCACCTGCTGGGGGTCTTGAAACACATACACTGTGGATAAGAGGGGCTATTGTGTAATGCAATCCCCAAATAGTACATTAAAATTCAATGAGTTTTTGACCCATGAAACTACCCATCTTTTGATAAGTTTGACCCATGAAACCACCATCCCAGCCAAGATATAGATACAGAAACTTTTCCCAGAAAGTTCCTGTGTGTCCCATTCCAATCAGTCTCCATTCCCCAGAGGCGACCTTGGCTTTGTTTTCTAGTGCCATATATTAGTTTTGCCTGTTCAAAGACTATATGTGTGTGAAATCATACGATGTATTCATAATTGAGTCTAGTTTCTTTTACTCAGCATCCTTTTTTTTAAATTTCAGAATATTATGGGGGCACAAATGTTTTGGTTACATGGATTGCCTTCGTACTGCTTGAGTCAAATTATAAGTGTAGGCATCGCCCAGATAGTGTACGCTGTACCCGTTAGGTATGATTTTGCCCATCCCCTCCTCACCCCTCTCACCTGCACGATCTCCGTTGGGTTTTACTTCCATCTGTGCACATGAGTGCTAATCGGTTAGTTCCAATTTAATAGTGAATACATGTGGTGTTTGTTTTTCCATTCTTGCAATACTTCCTTTGGGAGAATGGTCTCCAGTTCCACCGAGATTTTTGCAAAAGGTATTACTTCATTTTTTTATGGCGAGTAGTACTCCATGTATGCGTATACCACATTTTATTAATGCACTCATGAATTGATGGGCAATTGAGTTGATTACTTAGCATCCTTTTAAGATTTACACGTATTATTGTAGGTTTTAACAGCTTGTTTCTTACTGCTGAGCAGTATTCTATTGTATGAATGTGCAACAATTTGTTTATCCATTTACCTGTTGGTAGATAGTTGTTTCCAATTTGGGGGTGTTACAAATAAAGTTGCTGTGGACATTTCTTGTACAAGACTTTTTGTTGATAGGGGTTTTCTTCTTTTCTGCTGAGTCATGAGGTAAGTCTATATTTAACCTTATACAGCCTTTTGTTTCTGGCTGCTTTTAAGATTTTTCTCTTTATCTTTTACTTTAATCAGTTTGACTCTCAAAATAAAGAAATGTGATTTTCCTTATATTATCTTCTTTGGAGTTTGCTGTGATTTTTGTATCTCTGACTTCATCTTTTGTACAGTAATTGGGAATTTCTCAGTCATTATCTTTACAATTATGGTTTCTCCATTTTTGTCTCTTATCTTTTTATAGGAGTCTGATTACACACATGTTAGACTGCTTGTTGTTTTCCTGTAGATCACTGAGGCTCTGTTCATATTTTTCCCAGTACTTTTCACTCTATTCTTTAGATTTTATAATTTTATTTATCTTTTCATAGCTCACTACCCCTTTGCCTATAGTTTCTCTTCTGTTCTTAATCTCATTCAATAAATATTTCATATTTAATATTGCATTTGTTAATACTAGAATTACCATTTGTTTTTTTCTTATTAGTTAAATTTCTCTTTTAATAATCCTTTCTCTTCATTCATTGTTATCATTTTGTTCCCTATAAGTTTTTGAGCACATTTATAGTGGGTTGCATTGAAGTCCTTGTCTGCTGGGTACACCTGGGAAATTCTGGGGTCTATTTCTATTACAGGCATACCTTGGTAGTATGGTGGGTTCAGTTCAAGACCATTGCAACAAAGAAAATCTTGCAATTAGGTGAGTCACACAATTTTTTTTAGTTACTGCATATAAAAGTTATGCATATGCTGTACTATAGCCTATTAAGTGTTCAATAGCCTTATGTTTTTTTTTTTTTAAACCCTGTAGGTAGCTTAATTAAAAAATAATTTATTGCTAAAAATGCTAATCATCAACTGAAACATCAGTGAGAGGTAGGTAGTCTTTTTGCTGATGAAAGGTCTTGCCTCTCTGTTGAAGGCAGCTGACTGATCAGGGTGGTGGTTGCTGAATGTTGAGGTGGCTGTGAGATTTAAAACAAGTCAACAATGAGGTTTGCTGCATTGAATGATTCTTCCTTTCATGAAAGATTTCTCTGTAGCATGTGATGCTGTTTGATAACACTCTACCCTATATAGAACTTTCAAAATTTGAGTCAGTCCTCTCAAACCCTGCCCCTGCTTTATCAACTAATTTTATGTAATATTCTAAATCCTTTGTTGCCATGTCAACAATGTTCACAGCATCTTCACCAGGAGCTGATTCCATCTGAAGAAATCGCTTCATTTGCTCATCCATAAAAAACAACTCCTCATCCATTAAACTTTTATCATGAGATTGCAGGAATTCAGTTACATCACCAGGATCCACTTCTAATTGTAGTTCTCTTGATATTTTAACCCAGCATGCGGTTACTTCTTTCACTGAAGTCTTAAACAGGGCCCTCAACGTCATCCATAAGGGTTGAAATTAACGTCTTCAAAACTGCTGTTAATGTTGCTATTTTGACCTTCTCCCATCAATCATGAATGTTCTTTAATGGCATCTAGAATGGTGAATCCTTTCTAAAACATTTTCAGCTTACTTTACCCAGATCCATCAGAAGAATCACAATCTATGGCAGCTATAGCCTCATGAAATGTATATCTTATATAATCTTATATAATAAGACTTGAAAGTCAAAATTTCTTCTTGTTCCATAGGTTGCAGAATGGATGTTGTTATTAGCAGGCATGGAAACAAAAATATTCTGCTTTTATTTTTAAGTTTTCTTTCCTCCTTTTTTTTTTTTGAGATAGTGTCTTGCTATGTTGCTCAGGCTAGAGTAATATTGCTGTTCATAGGCACAATCCCACTACTGAAAAGTGACATTATTATTTTTGCACAACTCCATCAGAGCTCTTGGGTGACTAGGTGCACTCTCAGTGAGCAGTTATATTTTGAAAGGAATCTTTTTTCTGAGTGGTAGGCCTAAACAGTGGGTTTAAAATATTCGGTAAACCATGCTATAAACACATGTGCTGTCATCTAAGCTTTGTTGTTCCATTCATAGAGCACAGGCAGAGGAGACTGAGCATCATTCTTAAGGGCCCTAGGATTTTCAGAATGATTGATGAGCATTGGCTTCAACTTAAAGTCACCAGCTGCATTATCCCCTAAGAAAAGAGTCAGCCTTTCCTTTGAAGCCAGACGTTGACTTCTCCTCTCTACCTGTGAACATTCTAGATGGTATCTTCTTCTAATAGAAGGCTATTTTGTCTCCATTGAAAAACAGTTGTTTGGTATAGCCACCTTCATTAATGATCTTAGCCAGATTTTCTGGATAACTTCTGAAGCTTCTACAGCTCCTGTATCAGTACTTGCTACTTTACTTTACACTTTTATATTATGGAGATGGTTTCTTTCCTTAATCCTCATGAACCAACCCCTGATAGTTCCAAACTTTTCATCTGAAGCTTCCTAACCTGTCTCAGCCTTCATAGAATTGAAGAGAGTTAGGGCCTTACTCTGGGTTTTGGCTTAAGGTAATGTTGTAGCTGGTTTGATTTTCTATCCAGACCACCCAAACTTTCTCCGTATCAGAAATGAGGCTATTTTACTTTCTTATAATTGATGTGTTCACTAGAGTAACACACAAATTTCCTTTAAAAACTTCATCTTGGCATTTACAACCTGTCTGACTGTTCAGCAAAAGGAGCCTTGCTTTCAGCTATCTCAAGCTTTTGACGTGCCTTCCTCACTAAGCTTAATCATTTGTAGCTTTAATGTAAAGTGAGAGGTCTTCCTTTCACTAGAACACTTAGATGCCATTGTGGCATTATTAATTGGCCTAATTTCAATGTTGTTGTGTCTCAGGATATAGGGAGGCCCAAGGAGAGGGAGAGAGATGGGGGGAATCGCTAGTCCATGGAGCAGTCAGAAACATACAACATTTATTAAGTTCAGTGTCCTCTGTGGGTGTGGTTTGTGGTGCCCCAAAACAATTACAATAATAACTTCAAAGATCACTGATCACAGATCACTATAACAAAAATAACAAAAAAATTTGAAATATTGCCAGAATTACCAGAAGGTGACACAGAGACACGAAGTGAGCACGTGCTATTGGAAAATTGGTGCCACTAGATTTGCTCCGTGCAAATCCATGCAGGGTTACCACAGACCTTCAATTTGCAAAAAATACACTATCTGTAAAGCACAATAAAACAAGTTGTGCCTGTACCCGCCTTTTTCCCTAGATGATGGGTCACAGTTTTTCTTCTCATAGCTAGTAATATTAGTTATTATATATGATATACTGTAGATATTCTACATATTTTAAAAAATTTCCCCCATCAGGATTTATTCTTGCAGGCAGTTGATTTACAAGGTGATCATGTTAAATTTTCAGAAGCTTGGTTTTGCACATTTTTGGGGTATGTATATTTCTGTATTGCTTTTAGTCCTGGGAATAATCCTGTAATCCTGAGAAATAGTCTTTACTTTATGTGATAGCCCTTCTGGAGTATTACTGGAAATCTCAAGTTATTTATCAAGCTTTTCTAACATGGTATGATTAAACTCCAACTGCTGTCTTCTCTGATGTGGGCAGCAACTGAAATCTCAGTTTAGGCCTTTAGCTTCCCACTGTTGATATCTCTGGGTTCTTTGAATCTGCCCCTCACATCCCCCATTCAGGAGATGGCCAAAGATTTGAAAGGTATTTATGCTCAGGTTTTGGTGTCCCCTGCCCCCATAGCATCCCTCTCTCCTGAATTTTCTCCATCAATTTCCAGCTATTCTGATGGTATGCAAATTCTTTGATGCTGTTTGCTAGTAAGGCTGCAGTTTCCTGCTTGGTTTCTATTCAGTCTGCACCATGTGGACCAGAGGGTGCCCTCAGTAAAATACCTGAATAAACTGCCCCATGGAGTTTCCTTATTTCATGGATAGAATATACTCCAGGTTTTGGAGTGCCTGCTTTGGATCACTCTCTGCCTAGTGCCTTAAATAGTTGTGTTTCTTAAAATATTTGATCCATGGTTTATAATTATCATCTATGGTTAGATTAGTCCAATAAAACTACTCTGTTATTATTGGAATTAGAATTTCTTTCTATTCCATGAATTACTGTATTTTTCCTCAGAATAAAATAATAATTAGCAGTTATTGTTACCACTGTTTTCCTGATGTACAAAAAAAGGCTAAGACATCAATTTACTTTCTCAAAGTTATCCAGCTTTTAAATGGTACAGAGTCTGACTAAAAACGCTGTAATTTTAGCCACAAATCTACAGCACTGGGCATTGAAATAACAGGGTAGAGAATGAAAAAGTCACGTGATCTCAGGGGAAAACTCAGTGTGTTGGTGGTAGACATGTGCTGTGTTTATTTAGTCTGTACCATAGCAAAAGACAGACGTTACCGCAATAACCCGGTATTGTATTCCTGCCAGTGTTGACGAAACGTGCATGGCTGGTAGATGTGGTGCCTGCCCGATTTCACTTACTGAGCTATGCTAAGTCATTTCATTAGAGGTAGGACAGCTTACTAGGAAGATGAGGCAGAATTGGGTAATCCATAGGTGGAATGGTATTATATAGTTATCTAACAGAGAAATAAGTCCTGGGAAAAAAGTAAAGACCTTAAAGATTATATAGTTAATATATTAGTTAGTGTGGGCTACCATAACAAAATACCATAGACTGCGTGGCTTAAATGACAGAAATTTATTTTGGCACAGTTCTAGAGGCTGAAAATCCAAGATTCAGGTTCTGGCCAATTTGGCTTCTGGTGAGAGCTCTGTTTTTGGCTTACAGATGGCCACCTTCTCATTATTTTCTCACATAGGCTTTCCCTGCATTCTCTTTTATAAGGACACCAATCCCATTGGATCAGGACTCTACACTCAGGACCTCATCTATCTTAATTATCTCCAAAGTCCTCATCTCCAAAAACCATCACATTGAGGGGGGGAGGTGTAGGGCTTCAACATGTGAATTTTTGGGGGAATACAATTCAGTGCATAACAACTAGTCTTCAGGTAATAGCTGAAATGACTGAGGTCATCACATAAATAGAGGTTAATAAATAGGGTACTTCTTTTCTTTATGTTTGTGTTAGTCAGAAAGACTGAAGATGGGGCCTCAATCCCTTCTGGTAAGGTATCAGTTGAGAAGTCTGCCGTTA
>CAUYRT010021044.1:0-41011 GCA_963574885.1 Lepilemur ruficaudatus
GAGTGCCGTGGCATCTGCCTAGCTCACAGCAACCTCAAACTCCTGGGCTCAAGCAATCCTTCTGCCTCAGCCTCCCGAGAAGCTGGGACAACAGGCATGCGCCACCATGCCCGGCTAATTTTTTACATATATTTTTAGTTGTCCAATTAATTTCTTTCTATTTTATAGTAGAGACGGGGTCTCGCTCTTGTTCAGGCTGGTTTTGAACTCCTGACCTTGAGCAATCCACTCGCCTCGGCCTCCCAGAGTGCTAGGATTACAGGCGTGAGCCACCGCGCCCGGCCAACTTTGCTGAATTTTAAAATCAGATCTGAGAGTCTTTTGGTGGAGTCTTTAGGTGTTTCTAAATATAGGATCCTGTCATTTGCAAAGAGGGACAATTTGACTTCTTTTCCTATTTGGATGCCTTTTATTTCTTCCTCTTGCCTCATTGCTCTGGCAAGGACTTATACTACTGTGTTGAATAGAAATGATGCAAATGGGCATCCTTGTCTTATTTTAGTTCTTAGAAGAAAGGCTTTCAATTTGTCCCTCTGTTCAATATGATGTTAGCTGTGGGTTTGTCATATATGGCCTTTATTATGTTGAGATATGTTCCTTCTATGCCTAGTTTGTTGAGAGTTTTTAATCATGAAGGGATGTTGAATTTTACGAAATGCTTTTTCCGCGTCTATTGAGATGATCTATAATTTTTGTCCTTCATTTTGTTGATATGATGTATTACGTTTATTGATTTGCATATGTTGAACCATCCTTGCATCCCTGGGATAAAACCCATTCGATCATGGTGTATTATCTTTTTTTTTTTTTTTTTTTAGAGACAAGGTCTTGTTATATTGCCCAGGCTAGACTCAAACAATTTCTGAGCTCAGGTAATCCTTTCACCTCAACCTCCCAAATAGCTGAGACTACAGTTGTGCACCACTGACCTTAGCTTTTGTGTTATCTTTTTATGTGCTGTTGGATTGTGATTTGCTAAGCATACGATTATTTTTTCTTTCTTTATTAAGTCAATAACTTTTACCTTTTCACTTAAAGGAAGCACTTTACAACTTCTCTTTGGCATGTCTGAAACTGCCAGCATCACTACTTTTATGCTTTGGAGCCATTATTAAGTAAAATAAGGGTTACTTGAATACAAGTACTGCTATATCTTGACAGTCTGGCTACTAAGTGACTAATGGGTGGGTAGCATGTACAGCATGGTTATGCTGGACAAAGGAATGATTCATGTCTCAGGCAGGTTGGAGAGAAATAGCATGAGATTTCATCATGCTGCTCAGAACAGTGTAGTTTAAGACTTATGAACTGTTTATTTCTGGAATTTTGCATTTAATATTTTCAGACCAGGGTTGACTTTGGGTAACTAAAACTATGGAAAGCAAAACCATGGGTGAGGGAGGACTGCTATACAAGTCTTTTACTTTCTTCGTTAAGAGTTGAGTTAATTCTTTTTTTTTTTTTTTTTTTTTTGATACAGAGTCTCACTCTATTCCCCGGGCTAGAGTGCCGTGGGCTCAGCCTAGCTCACAGCAACCTCAAACTCCTGGGCTCAGGTGATCCTCCTGCCTCAGACTCCCGAGTAGCTAGGACTACAGGCGTGTGCCACCATGCCCGGCTAATTTTTCCATATGTATTTTTAGTTGGCCAATTGATTTTTTTTCTATTTATAGTAGTGACAGGGTCTTACTCTTGCTCAGGGTGGTTTCGAACTCCTGACCTTGAGTGATCCTCCTGCCTCGGGCCTCCCAGTGTGCTAGGATTACAGGCGTGAGCCACCACGCCCGGCCAAGGGTTGAGTTAATTCTTAAATACTTTATTCTTTTTGACGCTATTGTAAATGGAATTGTTTTCTTAATTTCACTTTTGTATTGTTCATTGTTAGTGTATAGAAATGCAACTGATTTTTGTGTGTTGACTTTTTATCCTGGTACTTTGCTGAATTTATTCTAACCATTATTTTATTTATTTATTTATTTTTTGAGACAGAGTCTCACTGTGTTGCCCGGGCTAGGGTGCCATGGCATCAGCCTAGCTCATAGCAACCTCAAACTCCTGGGCTCAAGTGATCCTCCTGCCTCAGCCTCCTGAGTAGCTGGAACTACAGGCATGTGCCACCATGCCCGGCTAATTTTTTCTATATATTTTTAGTTGGCCAATTAGTTTCTTTCTATTTTTAGTAGAGACAGGGTCTTGCTCTTGCTCAGGCTGGTTTTGAACTCCTGACCTTGAGCAATCCGCCTGCCTCAGCCTCCCAGAGTGCTAGGATTACAGGCGTGAGCCACCGCACTCGGCTATTCTAACAATTTTTTGTGAAATCTTTAGGATGTTCTACATATAAGATCATATCATCTATGAACAGATAACTTTACTTCTTCTTGCTTTCTAATTTGGATGACTTTTCTTTTGCTTATCTAATTGCTCTGGTCAGTTCTGGTTCCTCTTTAACAGTTTTTTCCTCAATTTATCTCTCCTCTTACATCATAGCAGCTTGATTCTTAAAGGCTAGGAGGAGAGTCTCTTTAGCATGTGCTAGCAATTTAAAGCCATATATACATCTCTAAATAAAATAACCTACTCTCTGTATGCCATCTCATTACCTTTGCCTAATTGATTAATATGATGTAACCTAATTACTAGACTCTTTCAAATTTTACTATGTTTACTCTTCCTTACTCTTCTAGACCCTCTTTCATCTCCTCACTTTTGGGGTTTTGACTCTTGTTTACTACTTTGCCTTTATTTCCAGGCTAGTTTGGGCATTATTTGAGCTTCCGTTGATCTCTAATAGGAAGAAAGTTTAATGGGGATTTATTTTGATCTTAAGTCTGTTCTCTTTGGGTTTGGGTGGGAACTGTTGTCCTAGTGGCCGCCTGCTTCAGCACCTTGGCTGATTCAGGGAGAAATGGTCTTGTATTCTAAAGCCCTATCACTTATTCTGGGTTCCTGTTATACCCTAGATCTGCCCTTTCTGTGCTTTTTTGTGTCGTCATCTTGTTCTCAGGCGTCTTTGGGTGGACTTTTTACCTCCTTCATCCTCAAATTCTGTGTTGTCTTCATTCTGTGTTTTTTTACTTTTTCTTGTTTTACCATCTTCTCTAAAATTCCTCTTAACTATATCTAGCTCTGGGTCCTCCACTATTATCAGTCCATCTGACTCACATGTTTTATCTCTCCCCAACAGAAGCCGCCTTGTCTGTTCCCAGGGGTTTTTAATGTATGCACAGTTAAGGCCATACCCACTGGACCTCAGCAGTCCTTTTGTTGTTTCTCCATTAATTGTAAAATGAGTAAGATCTCAGATTTTCATGTAAACCTATCTGTCACTGTTTCCCTTTCTAGATAACCCGTCAGCTCCTAGTATCTTTGGGGTGGGAGCAGAGGTTTTTTTTTTCTTTCTTTTCTTTTTTTTTAAATGACAGTTGCAGAATAGGTGGTATGGGTTTTTTCATATTCTTGTTTGGAGGAAATTCATCTTTTTTTCTGCTCCACATGATCTGTAGGAACAGAAAATTTCTTTTGGTTTTAAACTCTGCTTTGTGGTTTTCCAAGTTAAAAATTAAACTGTAGATATCATAATGTCTTTGTCATGAGATATTTTATAAAAAACTTTTATTATGAAAAATTTCAAATTTAGAGAAAAGTTAAAAGAGTAAAAGAGCAAATATTGACATGTAACTGTCCCTCAGATTCAACAAATGTTGTTTTGCCATTATTTGCTTTCTCTCTCTCTGTATATATTTATTCTTTTATTGTTTTTGGCTGAATCCATGAAAGTGATTGCAGACATTGTGATACTTCATTCCTAAATACTTAAGCATGTATCTTCTAATAAGAATATTCTCTTAATAGTCATAGTACTATTATCACATCTAAGAAAATTAATAAGAATTTCATATCATCTGATATTCAGTACCTATTCAAATTTCCTCAGCTGTCCTAAGAATGTATTTCATAGCTGCTTTTTTTTCAGCATAAGCCAATAAAGGCTTATGTACTGCTTTTGATTATTATGTCACTCTTAATTTGGAACAGTCATTATGTTTTTACTTCATGTCATTTGTTGAGGCATTCAAGTCAATGGTATTGTAGAATGTCCCACATTCTAAATTTGTCTTATTGTTTTCTTAAGGTCATTTAACTTGTTTCTCTCCCCTTCCATGTAGTTCCTATAAACTAGAAGTTAGGTCTAGAGTCTTAATTAGATTCAGGTTAAGCATTTTTGGCAAAGATACTTCATAGGTGATGTGTGTGTGTGTGTGTGTGTGATATTGCATCACATTAGGAGGCACATATTAGATTATTAGATTTTCTCACTGTTAGTGATGCTAATTTTGCTAACTGATGGTTCCGGTAGAGATCTGATAGATCTCTCAATTAATAAAGGTACAGTTTTCCCATTGCAATTAGTAAATAACCTGTAGGGTGATTACAGGTTATATAATGGTTTTAGCATCTATTGATAAGCCTGCTGGAATCTGTGATTACATTGGGCATTACAAAATTGTGATTTTGTAATTCTGTCATTTAATCTTTATTAGCTGGCATTTTTCTTTGGAGAATAGCTTTCCTTCCTTTTTTGTCTCATTCTCTCTCTCTTTTTAAATGATTATCACTCTAGACTCATGGATTTTTATTTATTCACTATGTTAGTCAATTTCATTAATTTTGACATTCAAATTGTCCCAAATTTGGCCAGTGATAGCCCTTATAAACTGGCTCTTACATCTTTTTATCAGGACTCCATTGTCTTTGAGTGTTTCCTTTCTGGTATAAAATGTCCCAGCTCACTTTGTACTTATTCTGCGCTGGATCTGGAATCAATTATTTTCTCCAAGGAGCCTTGGTTTCTTTGAGTGACACTAGGTGTACTCATTGTTTCTGGTGTGTCATTGCCTCCAGGCTCTTTGAGGGCAAGGAGGTAGATTAAAATATTGTTTTAAAGAAATCATAAGTTCATGTTAGTACTGCTAATTCAGATTTAGCATTATAGAGCTTTTTCTTAGCTTCTTTTACTTTGTATTTGTATCTCTTTTTCTTATACTACAAATTCCAGATTTTAATGGCATTTGTATATATTATTTGTTTAACCCTACAATATGCATAAATTAATTTCAAAATAATACAGCTGTTACTACTAACAGTAAACCTATATAAACCTACTGATTGAAGTTAAGATTTCCTTGCAGTTCCTTTTCCCTTAAATATATGCCACTAAGGATGTATAGTTAGAATGCACTTTTTACAAGTTATATGCAATAGTGCCTTTCTCTGTGCTCATGTTTTCAATTTGGTATATGGATTTTTTTTTTCCTTGTTTGTGTTTAGTTCTAGAGCTTGCCTTTATTGATTGATTGATTGTTTTTAGACACAGGCTATCACTCTTTTGCCAAGGCTAGAGTGAAGTAGCGTCATCATAGCTCACTGTATCCTCAAACTCCTGGGCTCAAGTGATTCTTCCATCTCAGCCGCCCAAGTAGCTGGCACAGCAGGCGTGTGTCACCATGCCCAGCTAATTTTTAAAAAAATATTTTTGTAGAGACAAGGTCTCACTCTTGCTCAGGCTGGTCTCAAACTCCTGGCCTCAAGTGATCCTCCCACCTTGGCCTCCTAAAGTGCTAAGATTACAGACATGAGCCACTGAGCCCGGCCTATACATGTCATGTTTGATTTTTAAAACAGCAATCGCTACATTGGTATCTTCTCACTGTTTTCCCATCAGATTTGTTGAGATATCTGTTTGGTGGCAAGAGAAAGGAAGCTATGGAAGAGAGCATTTTGAAGATCTTTGGCTTTTCCAAAGTAATCTGCCAGTAAAATAATTTTGAGAACCACTGTCCTTGTGGTCTGAAAGAATTTTAAATCCTACTAACCACTAGGTCTTGGTTTTCTTTTATGTCCTGTGCAGGCTCCTGCTTATATTCGGGAATGTGCCAGATTGCACTATTTGGGATCCAGAACTCAAGCATCAAAGGTAAGAATAGGAAACTACTCTTAACTCAAACAAGGAAAGTGTTAAAATTAGTGGAGTTTTAAAATGAAAGTATGAACTCAAAGTAAAGCCATAGAAAATAAGCAGTTTTTAGTGTTATAGCTCAAAATTACTTAGTCATTTTGTCATAAGGAAGAAGACTGAGAAGAAAGTTATATGTTGAAATAAAAATGCCCCCGTATACAGTATTCTTGTCTGCTTTCAGAGGGCCTCCACTTGTGGATGGTATCTTCTGCATAAGAATGATGGCGTAGACTTTAATGTTTAAAATTTTTATATAAAGTCCTTTTACATTATAGCATATGATAGAAGCAATCTGTACATAGCAAATGTATTAAATATATGACAATAACAAAAGTACAGTTTTATGTAATTGATTCTTATTTTAGGTTCAGTGGTATAGTAAAACTCTATTAAATGGCTAAAAGAGTTGAGACCACATGAGCTTAGATAAAGAAATATGTGATGCTTATTAACAGAAGATTATATATGATTATTGAGCTTTAAAAGTAACCTTAAGAAGTTAAAAAAGGTTACAAGCACTTTTTGTGTGCTTAAACTTTTTAAGTTCTATTTAGCCTGTCTTGGTTAGAAACTTAAACTGTCATGCTATTTTTTACTACTCCTGTTTGTTTCTACCTCTCATTCAGCAAATATTCAGTGTGACCAGGAAAACAGTATTTGATTTCAACTAGTTTAACTGGAGTGTGGTTTTTCTTAGAGAGTTGGTTTTGTTCCTCTACGGCTGCCATGTAGTTGTCACATTAAGTTGTCCTGTGTGGGAAGGAATACCAGCCAAGAACCAATGCCCCTGGGCTCCAGGGTGGATTGTCACTTGTGTATCTACATGACTTTAAATGTATAGTTTAACTTCAGTTTTTTTCTTCTATCAAATGGAAATGGTGATACTTTCCCTGCTTACCTTGTAGAATAACAGTGAGAATTACGTGCGATTAAAAGATGCTTTGAAAACTGAATCCTTATACAAATATAACTCTTGGTGGCAATATTTTAAATGCCTTTAGGTTCCCTGGGCAGGTCATGGGTATGGGCTATTAATATAATGTAACTTACAGTAATACTCTCTTATTTATCTGATAATATTGTTAAGATATTTTTTTGTTCTGGGTATAGGAATATACTGGATCCTCACTCCCCCCTTTTTTATTCCAGGTTTTTGTGGGGACCCAAAAACAAAGCCTGTAGCATACATGAATTTACTTTTCTTTTAAATTTTCTTTAGGATGACCTTGATCTGACAGCTTCATGTCACACTAAGTCCTTCCAGCTGGCAAAATCTCAGACACAGAGTCGGGTAGATTCCTGCTGTCATGAGGAGGAGACCCAGCAGCGTACGGAAGAGGCACTGAGAGAGCTGTTCCAGCATGTTCACAATATGCCAGAGTCAGCAAAGAAGAAACAGCTTATCAGACAGGTGCCTGAAGGCAGGGAAATAATGATGGGGCTTTAGGAATGTGATCATGGTTGTAGAATCAGTAGGGAATATTGTTAAGAACCTCATTTAATTTGGGGCTCTTATTGGGCCAAGCTTTGGCTCAGCCAAGGAAGCAAGTTTGTCTCTGGAATCTCAATGGTGATCTCTGCGCTTCTGCCTCACTAGAGAAAGGAGTGAGGATTTGGATTGAGCTTTTGGATTTCTATAGTTAAACAGGAGGACCTAATTGTGGTTAGAGTGTCTCTAATTTTGGTCATGTACCAAATTTGCTGAGAGAGGACCAGCAGTTATAGTATATTGTTCCAAAGTTTAAACCCTTCAGATTTTCTTGGCAAATAACTTTCTGAATTTCACTTTTCTTGTTTGTAAAATGGTAATAGTAATGTCCATGTTTCGTGGTTGTAAAGATTAAGCTATGTAGAGCGGCTGGCACTACAGAGCAAAAATGGTAACTCTTACTAACGGAGTTGTTTGCAGCTAGGAAACACAATAAAACAAGGTCTTAGTCTTACACTAGAAAGTAGGAATTCTAATGGCTTAGTTTGTTTATTTTGGAGCTATGGGAACAAAATTAGGTCTTTCATTTACCATTTTGGGACTCAAAGTGTGGTTTGAATAAATCTTAATGACTTGGGTAGTTTCTTTCTCAGGAAATTTATTTTGTCTCAATACTTCTTGAATTTTAGCTCAACAGGCAGAATAAGCCTCTTCTTATTCAACTGGGACTTTTTGGGGGAAGAGTCTTTTTACTTATTTATTTTATACCTAATGTCAAGCATAGGGCCAGGTGTAAACAAGTAAGAGAAGTTTTCTGTCACTCTCCTTGAAGTTACTTTGAGATCTAGTAAATTGTGCTATGACTGGAATTTTATAGGGTATTGGCTGAGTAATGTTGCAGATTCAAAGTCGTCTAGTGATTTAATTCTTGATAGAAACTAAAATAGCAGTTTCATGTAGGACAAGTATGACTTCTCTCAACAAGAACACTTAGCGTTAAAGATAATACAAAGGAAAAGCATTATTTTGCATTTTTTAGAAAAACTGGAAATTATAGAGAAGAAGAAAATAAATCACTCATCCTGTTAGTGTTTACATTTTAGGCATTTCTTTCAATCTTTGTCCTGTGGATATACTTTCACATAGTTATGATCATTCCATATACTTTTAACATTTTATTTCTTTTTCACTAAACGTTATAGCATTAACATTTTCTCATGCATGCTTGCAAACTCCTTGCATACATTTTAAATACTGCTGTTTTTCAGCTCCGTTGTAATCTTATGGGACCACTGTCATATATGTAGTTCATCATTGACCAAAACGTTGTTATGCAGTGCATGACTCTTATTTGAACTTTATTTGTGGTAGAAACTGAATTGTTTCCCACAGTCTGGATTTAATTGATTGCATCCCTGTGATATTATTTAGCATGTTCCTCAGTCCTCTGTATTTGCTATTGTATTAACTGGTAGTTAGATTTACTTCTAGAGGCTTGATCTGCTTCCAATTCAATTTTGAGAGGGGGAGGTAAGAGCACTTTATAGGTGGTGTGTACTTTTTTTTTCATTTTGTTTTGTTTTTGGTGTATACTTTTTAATATGCATTTTTAAAAGTCTGAATACACATTGCTAAATAGCTTCCCAGAACATTTTGCCAATTAACACTCTCCACAGTTGGATATAAGAAAACCTACCTTATTACACCCTTACCAGTGTTATCAGGAATGATGGGTTTTTACTTGTGCCAGTGTGTTCAGATACTTACTGGCTGAGCTCTTTAGAGGTGACTAAGTTTTCTGTCTGCTGAGATAATTAACTTTGAGAACCTCTTGGTATTTGTATATAGAAAAGTCATTTTTTACCTCTAGAACCTGAACTGATAAAAATATACAATTCAGAAAATTTAAAAATACAGTTAGAAAAGGCAGAAGAGTAGAAGACTTAAGTACTATATTATTATAATTATTATTTTGTTGTTTTTTCATTTTGGATGACAGTCCTAGGATATATTACTGTTATTTAAGTGGGGAAATGAGTGGCTAATCAAAGCATTGAATAAGAGTATACAATGCCTGGGTCTTCCCTTTTTCTACTTTAGACACCTCCACATGGAAAGCTGATGTTGATAGCATTGACAAGTGTGCATTCTGATGTATTTCCTCTGGTGATGGTGCTGGCAGGCAATCATGATAGATATCCATTTAAAGAGCTTTAATAGCTTTTTTAAAATTCTGTATGCAATTTATGTTAAATTAAGGACTGTTTTAGGTTGTGCCAGTAACTTTCTATGTCCAAGATGTTTATGCAAAAAATATCTTGATTACCAGCGGGAGGTCGTGGGCAAATTCCGTAAGCTCTCCAAGTCTCTGTTTCCTTGTCTATATAATAGGGATAATAATTCCATATTCAAGGAATGTGAAGTCCTGGACCCCTCAGAGCAATTTAATAAAATTTGACTTCTTTTTGGCAGCATCATTTCTGCTTTTGTGATTTGCTTGTTGACCTCCTAATCCGTATATACACAGACTCACTTATTCCTGGACTCTTCTGGGTATTTAAATGTACCTACTGATTATCACAAAATGCTACCTCTTCATGGGAGAATATTAATAAAATGTCCTCTATGTTTTCTTTTAGTTTAATAAGCAGTCTTTGACCCAAACACCAGGGCGAGAACCTTCCACCCCCCGAGTACAGAAGAGGGCCCGTTCGCGCTCTTTCAGTGGGCTTATAAAGGTAGGCGTGCTGTGCTGTGGTTTTCAGCATTGACTGTGAGGAAGTTTAATAGTCTGATTTTTCTTATGGATAAGCAGTTTTCTCCTATTCTTTGGGATCCTATAAAGGGTTAATTGGTAAGAGGGTATAGATAGGATTTGGAAGACTTTTATTTTTCAAAGCATTTTGCTGTGTTTCAAATCAGAGAAGGAGCTCAATGGAGAAGTGAGGTATAAAAGAAATAAAGGTCTTTTCTGGGACTGAGGACAGAGTCCTCATTCCTGAGCAGTGGAAAAAGTCTCTTTTGCTTCCTGACCTACTTCGAGCTATGCACTTCTTTACACAATTTACTAAACCTGTGGAGAAGTGAGGACGTTGAGAGAGACCAGGGGAATTGTTAGAAAAAATGGATTTTCTAATAGGCTAGTGAGCTTTGGTACCTCAAAGGTTTGTAAGCTTAAAATTTGTAACAGTTGTAGGATTCTCTTCCCTTGTATCAAATTCATTAAAAGTCTTGTTTTTAAAACAAATACAAAATATACTTCTGTGCTGTTGTTGCTGTCTCTGTTTGCAGATTCAGTTTGTAGTCTTCACAGGTGATTTTTACTTGTAGTTAAGGAATATTGCCATCAGGTGGCAGTAGATAACTTGATTATGGGGTTCAAATTTCCACGTGTAAACTGAGGCAAGGTTCTGGTTAATTTAGAGATTAGCACTATTCTGTGTTACACTATTTATCTTCCTAAAATTATTTTACCTTTATTAAGATATATAAATCCAGCAACTTTAAGGAGCCCTTTGCTTAAAATTTAAAATTTTTACCCTAAAAAATAAATACCTTGCAATTTTTTTTCTTTAAGGTGCAGCTATTAGTATTTACAAATTCATCTAACTCTAATTTTGGTCCTAGTTATAGTTTATAGATGTCTAGAATTCACTATCCTGATCTCCTGGGACCGATAGGCTCTGGAACATTAGGCTTGCTTGACATCAAAATTTCCTTAGCTCTCAATAGAGTGAAAAGGCAACCGATGGAATGGGAGAAAATATTTGCAAATCATATATGTGTCTAGGGGTTATATCCAGAATATATAAAGAACTCCTATAAACTCAGCACAGCAAACATAGCTGTATTGAAAAATGGGCAAAGAACATAAATAGACATATCTCCAAAGCAAATATACAAATGGCCAAGAAACGCATGAAAAGATGCTCATCATTAATCATGAGGGAAATGTAAATCAAAACCACAGTGAGATACTATTTCACACCCAGTAGGAAGGCTATCATTAAAAAACCAGAAAATAACAAATGTTGATGAGGATGTAGAGAAATTGGAACCCTTGTACACTGTTGGTGGGAATGTAAAGTGGTGTAGATGCTATGGAAAACAGTACAACAGTTCCTCAAAAAATTAAAAATAGAATTTATGATCCAGCAATTCCACTTCTGGGTATATACCCAAAAGAATTGAAAGCAGAGTCTCGAGGAGATGTTTGTACACCGATATTCACGGCAGTGTTATTCACAATAGGCAAAAGGTGGAGCAACCTATTGACAGATGAATTGTTAAAGAAAACGTGGTCTGTACAGACAATGGAATATTATTCATTTTTGAAAAGGAAGGAAATTCTGACATATGCTACAACATGGATGAACCTTGAGGACATTATGCTAGGTGAAATAAGCCCCAGTCACAAAAGGACAAATATTGTGTGATTCCACCTATATGAGGTACCTAGAATAGTCAAATTCATAGAGACAGAAAGTAGAAGGGTGGCTGTCGGAGGCTAGGGGTGTGAGAGGAATGGGAGCTATTATTTAATAGGTATGGAGTTTCTGTTTGGAAGGCTGAAAAAGTTCTGGATATGGATAATAGTGGTGGTTGCACAATACTGTGAATGTGCTTAATGCCATTGAACTGTACCATTTAAAATAGTTAAAATGGTAAATTTTATCATATTTAAAAAATCCCTTTGCTAGAAACAGAAGTACGTTCACCTGCTTAGATATGGTTGGTGACGTGAACCTCTTCTTTTTTCTTCTTAATTGGAAAAGTCTTGTCATTGTCTCTGACTTCCCTGTCATAGAGATGATTGATAAACAGAAAAGTTATAGTCAAATAAGAAACTGAGAAGTACATTCACCTGCTTAGATATGGCTGGTGAAGTGAACATCCTTAGTTTATCCTCTTTTTTTTCTTCTCAGTTGGAAAAGTCTGTCATTCCCTCTGACTTCCCTGTCATAGAGATGATTGATAAACAGATAAGTTACAGTCAAATAAGTGTTTCTCTATGTGATAGTCAAATAAATTTTCTTTAACTTAAGTTAAATGGGTGTGGTTTTCTATCTTTGTGAGCTCTTTTCTTGCAGTTGGCTTTAGGTGTATTGCTAATTGTTCTTGAAATGTAAATTGTTCTTGAAATGTATCTTCTTGGCAGCTGCCTACTTCTTTACTGAGAGAACTTAGAACTTTAGTGTTTATAAAACAGCTTATAATTTTATCAGGACAAAACATTTTAGAATAACAATTTTAAACACAAATGTTAGCAAATTTTATATAACAGAGGGGTATTGTGTTTTCATTATAAACAAAGAGATTTTTGAGCTAATAATAGATGTAGGTTTTTCTCAGTTGTTCTGCATGGAGTAATGAAATGTCTTTTGAAAAATTCACTGGAAGCTTTACTACCAGTCCTGTGGCTCCTGGAATTCCCATTTCAGCTTACTCTGAGGTGGCACTGTACCTAACTTCGGAAAGGAAGATGTACTGGTCTTATTTTTCCAGCATGTCTGTGGTTTAGCTATTTGATTTCTATCCTGCTTTTTAAAAAATTAAAAATTGTTTTAATTTTTTCCCCAGCTTTATTAAGGTACAATTGACAATCTATCCTGCCTGATCCCTTTTTGGCTAGACTTTTTTCTTCCAGAACTCTCTTCATGTAAATAATGTATTACATCAGAATGTTCTGGGTATTGCTGCTGATATTTATAATGTAGAATTTAATGTTCTGGTTTTGATATGTTCTTTTTTTGGAATTCAAATTTATTCTCTTAGGGGCAAAAAGGGGAAGATTTCTCCAAAGACGGTAGAATTGTCACTGTCAGCTGTTACAGTAGGTTACATCAGCTTCTAAGCTGTTCAGAGAAGAAAGGGCTTTTAGTCTTGCTTTGAATGTCAGTATAGTCATGTGACCCTCTTAATAAGGCCTAGACCTTCTTGTGGCTATATTAGGAACCCTTATAGAATTTCTCCAATCCTATGTGAGGAAATGACAGGCAAGCAGAGTCTTAGAGTAGACTCAGCCTAAGTATTCCTTAGTGGGGAGGGAGGAAGGGACTTTTTAAATAGCTGCCAGAGACAACACATCTATGGGAAAAAAATTATACTGGTAAGTAACTGGTAGTTCTTTTATGGTCTCAGAGGTATGCTGTAATTGGCCTATATTAGCTAGTTTAAATCAACTATAAAGTTGCTCCTAACATATCAGCCCTTTTAAATTAGGAAAAGTGATCACTTAAAGGCAATGATTTCACGTGTTTTTGGTAATCACTTTGGCCTCTCTTGAATAAGATAGCCTGGGAGGGTCCATAGAGAATTTATCAGAATGCTGAGTTTTTTGTTTTTTTTTTTTTTTAAATCTAAGGAAATTGTAATTTTGAAGGCCGTGAAGCTATAATGTAGATAAAATAGATGTTTATAAATCAAATATTTTCTGTTCCTAAATTAGCGGAAGGTCTTGGGAAATCAGATGATGTCAGAAAAGAAAAACAAGTATTCTACCCCAGAATCTGTGGCCATCGGTGAATTGAAGAGAGCCAGCAAAGAAAATATGAACTTAGTAAGATCCTGTTCTTTGGATTGTGTCTCTGTATGTGTACATTTGTTTAGAAAAGAGGAAAATTTATATACTGTCATCTTACTGTATTTCTTTGGGCCATTCAAATACCTTTTTCTCAATCCTTCTATCTATGCTCCCTTCTTTCTGTAGGTTTTCATTGATTCTTTCCACATTTTGAGTTCAAGAGGGACGTAGCTAGTCACAAACAGGTGACCAATACAGTACAATAGCTCCATAAACAAGTCTTGTAGAGAGTGGTTAATTTTTACTGGGAGGCTCCACAGGCCAGGTGACCTTTGGGCCAGGCCTCCTTGGCTCTGCATTACCTGTGGGACAGTCCTTCAAGGTATCCCAGCCATGTCTACTTCATTAAGCCAGTAGTAAATCAGTTAAGATTAATGAGATATAAATATGTCAGTCTTGGTAAAACTCTTTACACTGAAATTGATCAAGTAAATAATTCCTCTGTTAGTAAAGTCTATCAATAGGAATGACATTAGAACATTTAAGCCACTGTACCATTTTTTTATTACAGTTATTTTCTGGCTCTCCAGCTGTCACGATTACGCCAACAAGATTGAAATGGTCTGAGGGGAAAAAGGAGGGGAAAAAAGGTACTAATTGTGCTTATTCTCTGTTCTTACTGAACACAGTTTCTTTCTGCATCTAGTCAGTCAGTAGCAGTTTTCAAATTCCCAGCGCAGTATAATTATAGTCAGAAATGGTATAAAAATTACAAGGCCAGGCCCTTGCCTTGAATTCATTCACTCGGTGGTTATTGAGCATCCACTCAGCACTATTCCAGGTACTGAGGGGGAGAGCTGTGAACACAGATCCCACAGGCCCTGTGTTCTTGGACAGACAGGCACTTGGGTAAAATATCCTAAATGGCTATTTAAAATATCCTTAAATGGCTGATCGTGGTGGCTCACGCCTGTATTCCTAGCACTTTGGGAAGCCAAAGTGAGAGGATCATTTAAGGCCAGGAGTTCGAGACCAGCCTGAGCAACATAGCAAGACTCTGTCTCAACAAAAAAAAAAGAAAAATTAGCTGGGTGTGGTGTGTTCTTGTAGTCCCAACTACTTGAGAGGCTGAGGTGGGAGGATCCTGTGAGCCCAGGAATTTGAGGTTGCAGTGAGCTATGACGACAACTGCACTCTAGTCCAGGCAATAGAGTGAGACCTTGTCTCAGAAACTAAACAAAACAAAAAATAACCCCCCCCAATCCTTTAAAAGCAGATTAAAAACAAGTGTAAACTAATTTGTGAAACCAAGTAAGCAGTGCTGAGAGTATGCTTTTGGAATAGTTATGTTCCTTTTCTGTTTAGACTACCCTTAATTGGTAGAACTTTCCAGATAAACAGCTCATGCTGAAGGAACCTAGAAATCATATCATAA
Source organism: Lepilemur ruficaudatus (assembly GCA_963574885.1). Lineage (NCBI taxonomy): Eukaryota > Metazoa > Chordata > Mammalia > Primates > Lepilemuridae > Lepilemur > Lepilemur ruficaudatus. The sequence goes on from CAUYRT010021044.1 coordinate 15,404, forward strand.
CAGGATTATTTAATGCTAGGGCTGCTGATTGTCCCAGGCTTTTCTGGCAAAAGGCTGATGTGCTTTCCTCTGAAGGAGCTGGGTGGGTCACTGGAAAGACCACCAGATGTGTGGTTAGTCCTAACTTGAGTCGACATTTCTCTGACCCAGGAAAACTGCTCATTTTCTCTTAACATAAGTTTTCTCCTCTGAAAATGAGGGTAAAAGTTGCATCTACTTCATGAGGTTCAATTGAAATAATGTCTTGGCAGCACATTGTAATTATTAAAGCTTTAACAAGTGGTAATAGTTGTTACTAAAGAAAACTGGATGAGACTTGGTCTTGCTATTAAGGCTCGTGTGGCAGATGAAGTGATCTCTGGTTTGACATGATTGTTTTGCCACTGAGACGTGAGCATAATTACTATGTGAGACATCAGCAATATAAAAAGAACAAAAGCCCAAATCCTTATGGATAAATTAGATTTCTAGAATCTAATTAGATTTCAGTATAGTTTCTCACTTATTCTTGACTGAATTATCTGAAATACTGTTTGTTTCCTCCTTGCTTCTGACTTCTAGGCTGGGCTGTCTAATTGAGGCAAGATCAGTGTTTGAGTTATTTGTATCTAAATATTTCTATCTATATATCCATGAGTCAAAACTGAGCATAGTTACTTTTGAAGGTGACATTGTTTTGTATCAATTATACCTTTTGTTGCTTTCATTTTTGAAGATAATCAGAAAATGAAACCTCTTTCTATATTGACAACTCTACTTTGGAAAGAAATGAAATTTTAAGAAGCCAGTTTAATATTTTACCAAGAAATTTTAGAGTTGGGATTCTTGACCTGTTATCTGTGGACTTCCTAAAGGGTCTAATAAAGTTCCTGGTATTGTTGTTGAAATCTTTTATGTGGGTGCATATGTGCATTTTTCTGAGGAACGAAATAGATAGTTTTTATTAGATTCTCAAGAATGTTAGTGGTTCAGAAAAGTAGAGGCTCACAGGTAATGAATGACCTTTGATTGGATCAGGCAATAGCGTTTTCACTTTACTGTCTTCCCGATCACTTCCTCTGTCCTGAAACACCTTCCTTGGCATCATGATGCTACATTATTTTTATTCTTCCTTTTTAATTCTTTTCCATATCTTGAGTGGCTTACTGTTGTCTACCTATCCCTCTACTTTTTTTTTTTCAAAGCTCTATCTCTCCCCTTCTCTGCTTTCTTTTTCCCTCTTTTAGCAACTTGATTTACTTCCACAGCTCAGTTCTATTCTCTGCATAACTACTCCCAAACTGTCATCCCCAGGTCTTAATTCTCTGCCAGTCTGCAAGCCCACAGATCCAGCTGCTTGCCATGTATTTCTTTTACACAACAATGAATGTACAACTCTAGATTTTTTTTGATAGTAATGTTTATAATAAAAGTAACAAATATTCTTTGAAGAAGATAATATAATTTTGTTATAATCATCAATAGCATAATCCACAAAGACTTTTATTTAGCGCAGCATTTCTCAGCCTTGGCACACTACTGACCTTTGGGTAAGATAATTCTTTTTGTGGGGAGCTGCCTTGTGCATTGTATGATGTTTAGCAGCATCCCTGGTCCTCTACCCAGTAGATGTTGCTGGCACCCTTCCCCCAGTTTTGATAACCAGAAATGCTTCCTGATATTGCCAGATGTCCCCCAGGGCAGGGAGGGAGAAAACCACCTCCAGATGAGAACTGATTTAGCACCTACTTATTAATGGGCATGATTTTCAGCAGCTTTGCCTTTGAAACTTTCTCTGGCTAACCCAGTCACGTATAATTACTTTTTCCTTTGAACTCTTATTGACTCTGCTAAAATGTTAACATTTTAATATGGTTTATGGTGTTTACTTTGTATTATCTTCTTTCTGTAGCTAGTTTCTCTTCTGGAAGACAAGGGTCAGACTTAATATATTTGTGGCTCCTGTCCCATGCTCTTCTCTTCCTTCCACAGTGCCTGTGTCTAGCAGGCATTTAGTAAACATTCACTGATGAGAGGAGTAGTGGTGGTAAGAGTGTGAACTCTGTGTTCACTTAGTTGGGTTCAAGGCTCAGTTTTGGTGCTTCATAGCTGTGTATCCTGGGGCAAGTTAATTTGTGTGGCCTGCAGATTCTCTGTAAAATGTAAGGAGTATTGCCTCATACACTGGTTGTTGTGAGCATAAATAAGATAAATGTACGTAAAGAACTTAGAGCAGCACCCTGCACAAAATATGTATTTTCTAAGTGTAAGCTGTTATTGCCATTAAGGTGATTTAATGAACTGAGATTAGATCAAGCTGACTGGTGATGTTTACTTAGTAGAGAGTCATAAATTCTCAATTAAACTCTTTAACCCTCAGTTTGAAGAAAATATTAAGTGTAGATTCTCTAGCTTTTAGGTGGGATGTTTGCAAAAAGAACTGTTTAAAAACGTGTCTAATGCTCTTATTTCTCCTTCAACCTAGGATTCCTCTGAAGGATCCAGAGTTCTCCTGTCATCCACCCAGAATTTTATTTTCAGGTGTTATTACTACTTACAGCAAAGTTTGGACTTGCAGTTTGCTTGCTGCATTTTGAATTGTGAAAGCCAACTAATACCGTGACCTGACTGATACCTCTAATCCCACTCACTGGATGAGATATTTGCAAGCTGTGCCTTCTGAGAGAGTGCAAGGCACGCACCCTCTCTCTCTTATTTAATATTACTATGGGGAAACCACTAACCAGCCAACCAGCTTATACAGCACAGTACACGGGCAGAACCCCGGTGGGCTCCACTGCTCATTCAGTGTGTTTAGGCAGATTCCATTTTTTTAAAAACATGAAATCTGTGCTCAACTGCCGCTTTTTTTTGTTTGTTTGTTTTTTTAAGTACTGTCAGTCATAGTGGTTGATGTTATTTTTCACGGATAATTTGGGCTTTTATCTGTTCTGATAGTGTTGGGGGGGTATTTGGTTGTTGTTTTTGTTTATTTGTTTATTTCTTTGTTTTAAAAGCCATTTCTTTATTTTAAAAGACTCTAAGCCAGATGCCTTTCACTCTTTTTCACCTTGAGCTTTGGGAAAGCTTTTTATCTCAAGAGGCTGTATTCCTCAATACCTTGTGTCTGGAGAATTTATAATTTCCTTTCCTGGAAATTTTTTATTATTTCTTGGGTCTGAGATTGAAGGGTATTTGACATGAGGTATTGAAAAAGAATTCAGAACGATATAATATTTTAGCAAATTTCAATTTTTAAACTGTTTTCCCTCCCTCTTTCCATTCCTCCCTCTCTTGTCCATCCCTCTCTTTCTTCTCCTTTTTTCAGTGATGTAAAAATAATTGGTTGCTGAACTTGTTTCCTTCATTCAGTTTCCTCTTGACTAAAACATCTCTGGTGCCAATGTAATACTTCTGTGCCAAATCACTGTGACTCAAGAAAAGTCACTGACAGCTTAACAGAAGTTTGTTGAATTATTTGTATGTAGTGGGAAGCTCTGGAGTGTGCATAGGAGGAAGCTGGCTGCCTTTATGTACCAGGATGCCTCTTTATGGGTGGCATTGTGTTGTACCCTCCAAGGGATCAGTATTCAGGGTATACTATCTCCTGAGAGCAAGTTGGAATCAGAGGAAAGGAAGTGAGCAGCAATCTCTGCAGGGCTGACAGGACTTTAAAGGAGAGAATGTTATTTGGAAGCAGTTGTGGCTTATCACCAATGTTCAGGGAGTAGTTGCTGCACCATCCCTCTCCTTGTCAGAGTAGGCAAAGGTAGTAATTTGGAGATGGAGATGGGGCCGGAGCTTTTAGCTTGTGGGTGGGGTGTGTTCACATATGTTGGAGGTGAGCAATGGCATGGCTTTGATCTAGTACGAAGTAGTCCCTGCCCAGAGAGCAGCATTCGGCAGGTGAGAATGTTCAGGTTTGTGCCTGGCTCTATTAAGCTGTATAACCATCCTCACTCTGTGGGTTGGAGCTGAGTCAGGCCACTGTGGGGAAGCAGTTGCCCAGCAAAATGTGGTTTGCTGACTTATTTTTAAACTATTGAAAATGCTGCATTATTGCTGAAATGAAAGATGACTCTGGGGCAGCAGAGTTTGGCTTCGTTTCTGGCTGTCAGCCCTCTCTTCCATGCTTTCTGTTTTTTTTTTTGTTGTTGTTGCTATAACAGCAATAGTGAAGAAAAATGTAAAATTTGGCCTTCCAATGTGATAGACTGTGAACAATAGATGGTTAGAAGTATAAAACTGCTTAAAAGCCCCTTTCTGTAGAGTGGTTTTATGTCATTCTTAAAAAAATACTCATTAGCAAATTCGTTTGTGTAGATTTCTATTTGACTTTTTTTCTTATTAAGAAAAAATAAAATTCCTTGTACCAGATATTGGTAATTGAATCAGAAATTCCTTTTGGTATCACCAAATTGAAGTAGTATTCTCCCTTGATGCAATACTTCTTTATTCATTTAATGTGTGTCCTGGAGTGGTGGTGTGGTCTGGTAAATGTGGGCTGGCATCAGGTAGAGAGAGCAGAACAGTGACCTGATGCCTCCTTGTTGTTGACTTAGTTTTGTGGTTCTATTTCAGGGAGGTAGCTGAGATTTAGGAGATGCTTTTTGAGTGAATGGATTCCGTAAACGAGGGTTGTGTTCTGGGGCGACGGTGGTGAGAGAAATGTTTGTCACACGCACATGCTTTTATATAGCTGGTCCCCTTTGGGCAGTTGATGTGTGTATTTGGGTATATGTGTTCTGTTTATTTATTGAATGTGATTTCCCTAGCTTTAAGGGTTTTATAGGTCATTTTTCTTTTAGAAGCTATGATCCAGTTGGAATCCAAATTTGAGGAGTAAGCAGCATAACCTTCTACCTTATAATATATAACTATTTTAATCCTGTGTAATCTTGTGGAAAACTCAGACAAAAACCCTTTATCATTTGCCACGGTGAAATGCTGTCTTCCAACTTGGTGGGCAAGTATTATTTTTGAGCCAGTATTTAACAAGTTTTTTTAATCTATAAGATTTTTAAAAGTATGTTTTGTTATGTTTATTTTTCATGTTGGAACAATCTCTTTGGTACTGCCTCTTCTTGTGGCTTTTAAAATTTCCTTTCTTCCTGGGGGTTAATCACAATTGGTTTTGATGTAGTATCAATAGGGGACATTGCATTTGTGCCAGTGGGATTCAAGATGAAAACAAAGACCACCTCCTTGATTCAGACCTGCGCTTGGTGAGCTACACTGGTTGAATTAGTGATAACCATAAGCACTGGAGTTTCTCACCTTTTACAATGGTGGACATTTGCCCTAGGACCAATGAATCTGATTTGAAAAACCCCACTGCAGCAGTGAAAGAGGATCAGGAGATATTGATTATATCTGAGTTTCAAAATACATTAAAAGAACAGGTAATGAATCATAACTGAAACCACAGTTGATCCTCTACAAAGGAAAGCTCTTTACCCTGAATGTCCTTCAGAGTCATTCAGGAATGAGAAAGGAACACCCTTGGGAAATGAGGTAGTGCAGAGCTGTTGACTGGTGACCACTGGATGCTCCAGAGGTGGTTTTGTTGTCTTGTAAGGAAACCAGTGGATCCCAGAGTGTCGGAGCAGAGCCATTCTCTCCTCTGAAGTAGCAATGTTTCTGTTCAACTTCCCTCACAGCACCCTATGTTAGCATACAATTTAAAATACTGCCTTCTAAGAGAACCCGTGGTCATTGGGACTGTGCGCCACAGTGACTGGCTGTGTGACCATGCATGACTGGGACCCCGTCTTTGGGAATGGATGTTTGTAGACTTTCTGCTTCCTTACCTCCTGCAGGGCCTCACACAGATGCTTAAAGCTAATGGCTTCCATTTTGAGGTTATTTCTATGGGGAACTCCTTTCCCCAGGAGAGAATTTTGGGAAGATTTGGGTTCCTAAGATGCACAAGCTTTATAAACCAGTGGTAATTAATTCAATCTAAAACTCGCTGTAGAATGTTCGCTTTCCTAGACAGCTAATGCTGAGATCTTCCCACCAGTGTAGAGTTGATGGAGGTAGGCTGGTGAGGAGGTGGAGTACATAATAGCCAATCTCCATGGAAACTGGAGTGTGTGAGGCCACAGCCTGTGCTAAAGAGCCATTGAACACTCCCCCAGAGATGTTTGGGGACCAACAGAACCTGTCATGAAAAGCATTCCCTTACCCCAGGGTTCTTCATAGCATGTGTTGCCTTTGTACTATCCCTGAACTCACTCAACAAGAGAAACAGGGTTTCTTAACTATTTCACCATTTAAAATTTTTCATTCTTATTCCACTATGTATATGTAATTGTAAAGAAACAATCATATGTATTGTCTTTCTTTTATATTCATGTAATATTCTGAAATTAAATTTCTTTTGTTTCATATCCATAGGCTTTGACTGATCTTTTGGTTCACCTTTTGACTGATGGATTATTTTGAAGGGAGAGGTTCCCTCTTGTTCTGAGGAATGTGAGGTCTCTAAGAAAGGCTTCTCTTACCTTGTTTTCCAGCTGGGTAGGTGGGTCCAGGAGGAGTGAGGCTTTTGGCTGATAAGAAGTGGGATTGGAGACTCTGGGATTCTGAGCTGTTTGATTTCCTGTGGCTGAGTCCAGAGTGCTTTGCACAGATTTCAGTTTCTCACATAATCTTTATTTCCTCATTTAAAAATAAGGAGTGATAGTTACAGTAACAGTAAAAATGGCTTTGTATTTTCACTTGAGTCAAGAAGGTGTAGTCTTTAGATAACTCTGGTTGAAATGTTTTTTTTTCCCCTGCCACTATCTTAATCCATTTGGGCTGCTATAACAGAATACCATAGACTGGGTAGCTTATAAACAACAGAAATTTATTTCTCACAGTTCTGGAGTCTGGGGAGGCCAAAATCAAAGCACCAGCAGATTTGGTTTCTGCTAAGGGCTTGCTTCCTCGTTCCGAGACTGCTGTCTTCTTCCTGTTCCCTCACATGGTAGAAGGGACAAGGGATCTCTCTGAGGCCTCTTTTAAAAGGACACTAATCCCATTTGTGAGAGTTCTGCCCTCATGACCTAAACACCCATCCAAAGGCCCTACCTCCTAGTGCGATCACATTGGGGATAGGTTTCAACATGAATTTTGGGGGAAATATGAACATTTAGTCTATAGTAGCTACTTATTACATATGTGATATGACCGTAGGTATGTCCCTGAACCTTTCTGTCCCCTTATCTGTAATGTAGGGATAATGGTATCTCAATAATACCATGCTCTCAATGGGTTAACAGATGTAAGGGCCTAGCACAGAGGGTTTTAATCTGGGGTCTGTGGTTGGGCGTCAGCATAATTGTTTGCCCTTGCAATTCTGTGTAAAATTTTGTGTACATTTGCATTTTTCTAGGGGAGAAATTTCATAGCTCTCACAAGACTCTCAGAGGAGTTCTTGACTACTAAATTACTGAGAACCACTAGCCTTACACAGTGCTGGCAGATGGCAGTTATTCATTAAACGTCAATTCTCTCTCTCTCTGCCAAGGATATATTTTACAATCAGCAGGTTATTGATGCTGACATAGTTATTTTGATAACAAAGGAGTTATTTAAATCTTGAATAGAAGTAAAAACTCCGCAGTTGTCCTTACCCCGTCACCTACCTGTGCACTCCTCTTTTGCCATATTAGCTCCTTAGGTGCTTTTCAAAACTACTGTTTCTCTGTCCCCACCCCTCACTTAGCACCAACTCATATTATTTACTGTGAAGAAAGGAGCCAGATCTGTTCCTTGAAAATGAAGCATGGAGAGACACTTAAAGTTAGTACACGGGAAACTGGGTAATGGCAAAGAAAAGAAAGGGGTGGAGGGGATTTTAAAAAACAGGAGGAGGATCCAGTACAGTGCTGAGCATGTAATCATTGACTATTGAATTGTATTAACAGAAAGGGCTGAAGAAGCAGATGTGCATTAAATAGTGGAAAGGGGGCTGGTGCAGTGGCTCACATCCATAATCCCAGCACTTTGGAAGGCGAAGGTGGGAGGATTGCTTGAGGCCAGGAGTCCCAGAGCAGCCGGTTAACAGGGTGAGACCCCATCTCTACAAAATGATTTTACAGATTAGCTGACTATGGCAGTGCATGCATGTTATCTCAGCTACTCGGGAGGCTGAGGCAGGATTGCTTGAGCCCAGGAATTTGAGGTTACAGTGAGCTATGATTGGGTCACTGCACTCCACTGCACTGTCATATCTGGGTGACAGAATGAAACCGTGTCCCCTGTCTCTAAAACAAACAAAACAAAATATAGTTGAAAGGGAAAATAGAGAAATGGGAAGAGTTTTCCACTTAGTCTTCCCCCTCCTCCTGGGCTAATTCCATCATCTTTGCCCGCTATGAGGGCTGGCCCACCTTTTGTTCCTACCTGTGTTGAATAAGAAGTAATATAGGGGATGGGACTAGTGAAGAATGCTGAACCCAGAATGGAGGATATCATTTTTGTTTAGATGCTTCTTTAAAGCCCAACCTCTTGATTTCCCCCATAAAAAACAAAAATGAAGAACAAAAATTGGGCCAGGTGTGGTGGCTCATGCCTGTAATCCTAGCATTATCGGGGGGAGTTGGGAGGTTTGCTTGAGGCCAGGAGTTTGAGACCAACCTGGGCAACACACTGAGACCCTGTCTCTATAAATATTAAGAAAAAGTTAGTGGGATGTGGCGTACAGCTGTAGTCCAAGCTATTCAGGAGACTGAGGCAGTTAGCCTGGGTGACAGAGTCACACTCTGTCAAAAACAAAAAACAACAAAAAAACTGGGGTTGAGCAATAGCCAAGTCTTAGTTCAGGTTGATCATCAATATCCTTTATCTGCAGCATCCAGTAGCCAGATCTGAGAGTCTTCTACCTTAAGAGTCAGGATTAGAGTAAGTAGGAGGGGCCATTGGTGTCATTGCTTGCTTTCCCCTTTTATTTCCAGAAATGAGTTGTTTTTATTTTCAGTGCCTTAGTATTGAGGAATGTTCGATTCAGTTGAACCATACCTGTGGGCAAAAGAGAAAGGAAACAGATTGTCCAAAAATTGTGAGTCCAAGGGGTAAGGAAACCAGAAAAGTAGAGCCAGTGGGCTACAAAAGAGCTATAGTTTAACAAGGTATATAGTTGACCCTTGAACAACATGGGGGCTGGGGTACTGGTCCCCCACCCCTGTGAAGTAAAAAAATCCATGTATAACTTGTGACTCCCTAAAATCTTAACAACTAATAGCCTGCTGTTGACTGGAAGCCTGACTGGTAACATAAACAAGATTAACACATATTTTGTATATTGCATGTATTATATATAGTATTCTTACAATAAAGTAGAGAAAAGAAAATGTTATTAAGAAAATCATGGCCAGGTATGGTGGCTCATGCCTATAATCCTAGCACTTTGGAAGGCCAGGAGTTCGAGACCAGCATGGGCAACATAGTGAGACCGGTCTCTGAAAAAAATGAGCCAGGTGTGGTGGTGCATGCCTGTGGTCCCGGCTACTTGGTAGGCTGAGGTGAGAGGATCGCCTGAGCCCAGGAGTTTGAGGTTACAGTGAGTTATGATTGTGCCACTGCATTCCACCCCGGGTGACAGGTGACAGAGTGAGAGCCTGTCTCTTAAAAAGAAGAAAAGAATATCATAAGGAAGAAAAGATATTTCCTATTAAGTGGAATCATAAAGGTTTTCATCCTTGTCATCTTCACATTGAGAAGGCAGATGAAGAGGAGGGGTTGGTCTTGCTATCTCAGGAGTGGCAGAGGCTGAAGAAAATCCACGTGTAAGTGGACCTGTGCAGTTCAAACCCATGTTGTTCAAGGGTCAGCTGTACATATTCCAGGGATTCATATATGTACCAACCTTGGGGGAATGTCACTTTCCCACATGGACACAGCTAGGGCTCTCTTGACTCATGGCCATGGCAATTATGAATTTAACATTGTGCTTGAGATTGCTGCATTTATCATCATATTTTCATGATCTATGTCTACTGGCAATGGCTCAGAGAGGAAAATAATAGCCCTCAAAGGAAAAATATTAATATGATATACATGGATATATTCTAAGCATTATATATAATTATAAAGAAATGAATCACAAATTTAAGCATCTTAAATATGGCATAAAAAATAACCCTCAAACAGGAAGCTGGTGCCCTATCAGATTGCATCACTTGAGAAGAAAAGCAAGTCAGCACACTGTAAGCAGGAAAAAGGCAGAGGTCCTTCCTCTGATAAGAGTTTCAATATTCTGTTCATTTCTTCCCTTTCTTTTTTGAATGTGGTCTCAATATGTTGCCCAGGCTGGAGTGCAGTGGCTATCCATAGGCATGATCACTGCACACTACAGTCTTAAACTCTGTTCATTTCCATACATGTGTTAAGGTAGGGTAGAAGATTTTCTTCATAGGACTGTGAAACTGTCACAGTGGAAACACCCTGCCTTTAGAAAGCAGGGTTCTTTAGAAGATAGACCGAACTTGAATCCCTCCCATTGGTGTTGGTGTTGTGTTGTATTTGATGAGCTATTAAGCAATCATTGTCATAAGAAAGTTTCAACTTAAAAGCGAACACCACAGTTTTATAATGAAATTTCATTTGTGTTTTCTTTGCCCTTAGCTCAGTTTAAAAAGCTGGTCATTTTGTACATAATCACATTTCTTAGTCTCAGATTAGAAGCTCCTAGAAATAAGAGGTTGTGGACTCATTAAGTTCCACTGTTTTCCTTGAAGGGCTGAACACAATAATTCAGTCAGCCCCATATGATGTTTACAGATGATGGAGGAGATGGGTTTGATGCTTGGTGCCAGATGAAGAAAACCATGCCAGGAATCAGCGCCATGGATTCTGGATTCAGTGACTGTCTGCATCCCTATGACTGTGCGAGAACTATACTTAATCTTGCTGAGTCTCAGTTTACTTGTCTGTAAAATACAGATAGTAATGACTACCCTACTTCTCCATATGGTGCTATCATGGAGTCCAAGTGCGATCACGTATTGAAAAGAGCTTTGTAAGTTATAAATTCCTGTGGAACATGTACATGTGGCAAATTGCCTAAGAAAGTTTTCAAAAGCCAGTACAACTTCTTACCCCATTTGAAGTAAATTAACATCCTAGAGTCCACTTGGTGACTGAATGAAAAGAAATTTCTGGCCGGGCATGGTGGCTCATTCCTGTAATCCCAGCACTCTGGGAGGCCGAGGCGGGAGGATCGCTCTAGGTCAGGAGTTCAAGACCAGCCTGAGCAAGAGCGAGACCCCGTCTCTACTATAAAATAGAAAGAAATTAATTGGCCAACTAAAAATATATAGAAAAAATTAGCCGGGCATGGAGGCACATGCCTGTAGTCCCAGCTACTCGGGAGGCTGAGGCAGGAGAATCACTTGAGCCCAGGAGTTTGAGGTTGCTGTGGGCTAGGCTGACACCACGGCACTCTAGCCCGGGCAACAGAGTGAGACTGTGTCTCAAAAAAAGAAAAAAGAAATTTCCTAGCACTTAAAAAAAATAATAAATAAAAATTGTGAGCCCAGAAGCTGTTCTTCAACACTAGTGTACAGAAGTCGGGATTGCTGATAGGAGCTTCTGCCCATGTACTTACCATTTTCCAAAATTGGAAGAGGAATACTGTAGGGCCTCTAAGGAGTTCAAGTTTCTTGTGAATGAAAAACTAATACATAGGAAGAAAAAAGATCATAAAAATATCTCAATTTTTTTATATTGATTACAAGTTGAAATGATATTTTGAATATATTGGGTTAATATATCATTAAATTAGTTTTACCTGTTTCTTTTTCCTTTTTTAACGTGGCTACTAGAAAATCTAGAAATTACATATGTGTAATATTGCTAGTGTTCCAGATCCTCTGGGCCTCTAATTCTAGGCTGTTCTTTCTCCCCCAGCTCTTACTCTGTCAGAACCTGTGGCCACATCTTTTTTCCTTTAGTTAGTCCTGAAACCACCCTGGAGAGGGGAGGGAGGGTCAGAGGAGAAGCAAGGACAGGTTTATGGGTTGGCTGCTCTGGGATTGGCTCCTGGCCTGCTGAGGCTGGCTAGGGGAGTGCCTCAGGGTGACTCAGGTCCTGGGCGCTCACCCTGCTGCAGAAGCAGGGCCTGTGGGGCACTGCCAGGGGACCTCAAGGCAGGCTGTGCACTGAGCACTGCCTGCCTCTCACAGAGGGACTGCTTTTGTCCAGTGTTGTGCTTAATCAAGATACCTTTAGAGTTAAATTTCACAATAGGGTGCGTGTGTGTGTCCTGTATATTCTGTATGGATAAAAATGCACCTACGAAATGTGGAAATCTGAAATTTGTGGGCATTGAGAAGGGTCTTCATATTCCCAAATGTAGGGGACTACAAATACAGTTCTCTCCAAGCGAAACAAGGGAAGGCAGTGCTGGTCCAAGGAGAGGGCGAACACTGTAAAATTGTCACACTCCCCCATGACCCACTGTCGTGGGTGTAAAGACACATCCGTCCTTCTGTTCAGGTTAGAGGCCTAGGGCCTTCTGCCTCTCTCTGTTGAAGAGCCACTGGGATTTACTGGACACCTAAAGATCCAGTAATCCAGGCTTTATTAAGTACTTTAATGTAACTGAAATTTACCTTGATGAGAAGCCTTGTAGCCACTTCTTAAACACTCGCTGTATGTACTGCGCTGCACGAACCAGGAAGACGAGGAGAATGGAGAGGAGAGGCATGTCGCTCGCTCTCCTCTCTGCTTCCTCTTCTGTGGGAGCATGAAACCCGCTCTTTCCACGTGGGGAGGAATCTGGTATGTCTGAAGCAAATCTGCAGCAAAGGTGTGGGATCAGAGAGGGTCGGAGCTATCCGGGACCTTAGAGCGGATCCCAGTGGTTTCAAATTGGCTATGGTGCCCCCTCACTGTGAGGGGGGAGGGGAGCAGAAGGGCAGCACCCTGGTGGGGTTGGTGGGAAGTAGGTGCTAAATGGTGCAGGAAGGTAGTACTGTCCAGAGCATGGATTTTGGATGGGAGGCAGAGGGGAAATTGAGGCCCTGGGGTTGGACAGGAAGGGGTGGGTGTGTTCTGGGAGGAACTGTTTCCCTAAAATGACTTTTAGGTGATACTTTGGATGAACATTTTTACTCATAATAGTGTTTAATATGCAATAGAAAAATACAACTTGTAAAGTTGGAACTTCTGGATTCTTTAAGATCAGAATCTTAAAGATAATCTTTAAGATAGAATCGCTAAAGTGTATATTTGAATTATATCAAAGATGTTGAGGAAGAAATAGAAAAGTGGTCTGCATATGTGACAAAAAATAGTGAAGTTTTGCTAATGACTGAAATTTTGTAAGGTCTACCGGGGCACAGTGCTGAAGGGGAGGTGATAAGGTGCTTTTGGGCTCAGGAGAGTTTCTTCACAACAGAATCGTGGGAGGGAAAGGGAGGGGACCCTGAGTGCAGGAAGCCGGGAGGAATGGGGCTGGTGGTTGAGTGTGGGGGGTTGTAGAGCAGTGGTTCTCAAACTTACTGTGCATCAGGATCACCTAGAGGATTTGCTGGAACATTGCTGGGTCTTACCCCTGGAGTTTCTGATTTAATAGGTCTGAGGCCCCAAAATTTGCATTTCATTCTTTTTTTTTTTTTTTTTCCTAGAGACAGGATCTCACTCTGTCACCCAGGCTGGAGTGCAGTGGCCCCATCATAGCTCAATGCAGCCTTGAACTCCTGGGCTCAAGCTCTCCTCCCACTTCAGCCTCCTGAGTAGCTGGGACTACAGGTGGTATGTGCTACCACACCTAGCTAATTTTTAACTTTTTGTAGATATGAGCTATCACACAATATTGCTGAGGCTGATCTTGAACTCCTCGCCTCCCAAAGTGCTGGGATTTCATGTGTGAGCCACCCGCCAGGCCAAGAATTTGCATTTCTAACAAGTTCTCAGCAGACACTGATGCTATTGGTCCGGGGACCACACTGAGAACCGCTGATGTAGAGGTAGCAGTGAGTGAGTTGTGCCCAGTTGTGGGTGTGGTACCTGGGGGCTGCTCACTGTGGGAAAGGGAGGAGCCGGTGTGTGGATGGGGAGACAACTAGGCGGAACGGCAGACTGAGTGTGAGTGGGCTGATGCCTGGTGGTGTGCGCACAGTCCAGGATGAGTGGGGAGCCCCAGGAGGACTGCAGCTGGAGCTGATCCTCCACAATTAGGGCTGCTGTTTACCTGGGCCACGGCACCTGCAGCTTAGCGCTGACTGGGGAAGAGGAATTAAATCAAATCTTCTGACAGTGCCCTGGGAGGCCGCCTGCTCTAGTTCTTTTTGCCATTTTGATCAGCTCAACCTGCCATTTGATCAGGAAGGAGAACACCTTCTACTGAGCATTCACTGCGTCTCAGGCATTTTATATGCTTTACTGCATTTAATCATAATCCCGTGATGTAGCTGTCATTGATCCATTTTAAGGATGAGGGAACTAAAGCCCTGAGAAGTGAATGAACTTACATGTTGTTACGTAGGTGGACCTAGAATGCAATCAGCCTTGGGGCTGACTTGTCTAAGCAAATCTCCCCGCTGCTCTCCCTACGCCCAATATTATCTCAGTGTTTAATCAATATAAAATCAATATGTAATCACTATAAACAATTGTCAAAGAGCAACTTTACTTTCTTTTTTTCATACTAAGTCTTCGAGGTCCCCTATATATTTTACAGCTACAGCACATCTCAGTTCTGACAAGCCACATTTCAAGGGCTCAATAGCCACATGTCGAGACTCCATTGGACAGAGCCACCTTCAGGGACGGGCTAGTCTGGCCACAGGTGCCTGTAATAACCGTTTCTACCACTAGATGGTGCAGGCGATCTTTCCCCCTTAATGCATTAGGCGTTAGAGATTGGGTAGGTGGGGACCTCTTTCAAATCTCCCTGTCTTTGATTTATTTGTTTGAATTTTAGCCAGAAGTGAGCTTGAAAGATTCCAAAGCATTACAAACTTACTCTAGAAAAAACACAGGTAGCTGGTGCATGTGTGTCTGGGGCCAACTGTATGATTAGGAGTTCTCCAATTTAACATCTGTGTAGAATACAATGTTTATTAAAAAATAAATAATAAAAATGTGCTAATTTAAAGCTTACACATGTATTATTAAAACTTAATAGTAACTGTAGCAATTATTTAGAATTCAGGCAAACATACTTTTTTGGGTGAGGAATATTTTCTCACCCAAAAATAGAGTTGCAGTAAAAAGACCAACTATGAGTGGATTATTTAAAAAATCTCCATAGACAGCTGGCTCCTTTGTTGCCTGCACCGAAGGAGAACCAGCCCCAGCACCCCACTCTTGGTCCCTGCTGCCTGCTGTCCTGAGGCTTCTATTCTGTTTCAGCAATGAGGAAACAGCCTGGAGAGGCAAAGTGCCCCTTTCCTGCCACACGGTGCTAGTGGCGGACATCCCGGACTCCCTGTCCAGTGCTCTTTTCACTGCGTCACTCTGAGCAGTGGCAGTTGCAGCCATTTCTTGTTTCTCATGTCTCTGTAGATAAAAGCCCTAAGCCTGAGAGCGTGGCCAAGAGCCCAGCCCCTGCTGTGCCCGTTATAGGCTGAGCACAGGGCTGGGCCCAGAAGAGGCTCTCAGAAAGTTGTTGAGTGAATGATGAAAGGAAGGAAAGAAAATGCCCTCCAGACACTGTTGAAACTTACCATTTCTGGAGGTGGGGGACCAATCAGCCAGCCATTTGGTGGCAGATTGATTACACTGGATCCCTTCCATCATGGAGGGGGCATCAATTTTTTTCCTCATTGGAACAGACAGTTATTCTGGGTATGGATTTTCCATCCCTTCCCAAAATACTTTTTCCAGCCCAACCATCTGTGTGCTCACAGAATACCTCATTCACTGTCATGGTATTCTACGTAATATTGCTTCTGACCAGGGAACCCATTTCAGAGCAATGGAAGTTCAGCAATGGATTTGTGCTCATGGGAATTCACTTGTCTTACCACATGCCCTATAACCCAGAAGCGGGTGGCCTGATGGAGCTGTGGCATGGCCTCCTGAAGACTTGGTTGTGGTACCAGTCGGCCTGGAACGTCGGGCTTCTGTCTTACCGGATGCAGTGTAGGCTTGGAATCTGTGACTGTTTCTCTATAGGAACCGAGGTGTGGAAATGGGAGGGGCTCCTCTCACTAGTACATTTGCTGCCACACTTGCAGAATTGGTTCTTCCTACCTGTGCAACTCTGAGCTCCGCTGGCTTGAAGGCCTTAGTTCTGGTGGAGGAAAGCTTCCAGCAGGGACAGAACGATTGTGTTGAATTACGACTGCTGCTTGGCTATGCCGCGCTCCCCATGCCTCTGAGCCAAGGGGAATTTGGGTTGCTGCCACACAATAGGGGCAGAAGAAACACGTCTGCAACTTCAGGGCACCTCTTAGTATTCCCATGTCAATACTAAAAGTTAATGGAAAACTATGACAACCAACAAAAGGTGGAGCCACTGAAGATTCACACCTTCTAGCAATGAAGGTTTGAGTCACCCAACCAGTAAAGGACCCCGACCAGCTGGGATATTAGTGCAGGAGAAATGGAACGGGGAGCAGGTCAATGAGGAAGGAGATTGTGAATATCAACTATGGACTTGTGGCCAGGCACAGAGGTGGGGACTCGAGCTGCTACGCATAGTTTTCCCTTGTTTGTTGTGTAAGTATAGTACCTAATTTCTCTTTTCTTCTTATTTTGTATATGGATTATTGTTGTAAGTTAACCTCACACATTTATTCAGGCGGGACTGTGACTGAATTTGAGGACTGATTAGAACCTCTCAGAGAAGGCTGCTGTGACTGTTGCCCAGAGATGAACACCATGACTCTGGGGACCTCGTGTGTCTCCCCTTTTGAGGAGGAGAGCGAGAGCAGCCTTGTGCAGAGAATAGTTGCATCTTGTGTTGTGCTGAATGGAAGTTCAAAGACGTATCTGATAGTGTGTACGGATGCTGAGGGGCCTGTGTCTACATGTCTGATTTTAAAAAGTTAGTACAAAAAAAGTTAAATATCTGGCTAACATGTTTATATTGATTACATGTTAAACTGATAATATTTTGGATATATTAAGTTAAAATGAATTTTAAAATCAATCTCACCTTTTTTTTTTACTTATTGTGATTATCAGAAAATTTCAAATTGTCTATGAAAATTTAATAGGTAGTTGCACCAGATTCAAATTGCATAAAAGGATAGTTAAACCCACAGAACAGGTGAAAATATTTGCAAATCATATATCTGATAAGGAACTGGTATTTAGAATATATAAAGAACTCTTACAACTCAACCATAAAAAAACCCAATTAAAAATAAGTAAAGGATCTGAATAGATGTTTCTTCAAAGAAGAAATACAAATGGCAAAAAGGCACATGAAAAGATGTTCTTCTGCTTGAGTTGAAAGAGCATTAATTCATGTCTTATCCAGGAGACAATTTCCCCTGCCTGGACTTTCCCTTGTGTCATCGAAGACCCAGCTCCAAAGATAACTCCCTTAAGAGGCCTTCTGTCTCCCAGGCAGAGCTCTTGGCTCCACTGGCTGAATTCCCACAGCAGCTGGAATACACCTCTGCTGCAGGCCTGGTCACCTTGCACGAGTCTGTGCGACTGTCTCAGAGGTGGTGAGCTCCTGCAGGGTAGGTGCTGGGTCTCATTCACCTGTGCATCTGCCAGGTTTAGTGTTGTGCCTAGAACAGAGTGAGGGCTCAGTAAACGGGTGGCTGGCTTGGAGGAAGGAAAGCTGCCTCAATTTTAGGCCGAGGGTAGTAGGCTGTACTAGGAAGTCAAACCTAACTACATAAAGACCAGGGCTCAGAAAGGTCAGGGAACTGGGCAGAGAGTTCTAGAACTGCGGTTGCTTCTATCTTACTGAACCTGAGAACTTGCTCTCTGAACCTGAAAACTATCTAGTTTGTAGATTTTTTATATTCTAGGCACCTGACTGAATGTGAGGCCAATAATTCACTGGGGGGAGGGGAACAGCTCTGAGGATGGGCAAGGCAGTGAGTCCCCAGGTTTCAGCTCAAAGGGAAACCCTTTGAGGCCTACGGTGGGGTGTGTTGGCGGGGAGACTTTGCTGTAGAAGGGAGCACCTGATGGTCCTTTCCTCTGTTTCTGGAATCTCTTAGGTCCTAAGGAAGCCCTTCCTTATCTGCCCCATTGGCCAAGGGCCACAGGGGAGAGTGTGGGAGATGAAAGGTGTGCAGAGGTGCTCTGGGAAGCCAGCAAGGGTGGCTGGGGCTCACCACCTCCTGTCTCTGGGTGCTCACAGGTGGCAGCTGGGGGTGTGTATGAGATTTCCACAGAATTTGTTTCTGTGGCTGCGTTCTTGCATTAAATGAACCTGGAGTTAGAGGTTTAGCTCTTGGATTTTAGGATGAGCCACTTATAGGAATCCATTTCTCATGACACCCAGCACTGGCAAAGGTGCAGGGAGGTGGGATCTCTCACACCTGCTCGGGGTGGGTGGGGGCCTTTTCTGCATGGTAGTTTGGCAGTAAGTATCACCAAGCCTTAAAAACTTGTCTTCGTGTTATCGTTAATTCTTTTAGGTATGATAGTGTGGCATGTTAAAAAAAGTCCTTTGGTGTAGAGATGCATATGGAAATATTTATGGATGAAACACACAGCATCTGGGATTTGCTTCAGTACAATACATTTGGGGTGGGGGTGTGGGTGGGGTGTAGCTCAAACAAGCTTGACTTTGAGTTGGGTGTTGTTGAAGCTTCTAGATGAGGGGTTCAGGGAGGTTCATTATACTGTTCTCTCTCCATTGGTTTATTTTTAAAAATTATATAATAAGAAATTTAACAATAAAGTTCCCTTCGACCCAGCATTTCTTCTGTGATGACGTCAGTCAAACCCCCACCATTGCACGTTGGGTTTCCCATTTTCATTCTTGTCCCTCTCAGTCCAGAGATAATCGTGCCCTATTGAGTCCCTGCTCACAGCCCCCAGGGCTCCCTAGGGCCCTCAGGGTCAAGGACAGTCCCCACGTCCTTCTCCAGCGCAGCTGCTCACTCGGCGCACCCACCAGCCAGGCGTCAGGTCCCCTCTAGCCTCAGCGTCTGTGTGCAGATGCTGCCCCACCCCCAAGCTCTCTCCCCAGATGGTGCCACTCATTCATCCGGTGCCAGGCAGAGCTCATCTCAGAGCGCCTCTGACTCTCAGGCAAAGTCACACTTCTGGGTTAATGCTCTCAGCATCCTGCATGGTTCCTTCATAGCTCTCACTGCTATTTGTAATTATAAACTCCTGTGATTGTTTTGTTCCATTGCTATCTGCCTCCTGTAGTATGCCTCCCATGAACTCCCTGAGGGCAGGGACTATGTCTGTGTGGCTCACCATTGCGTCCCAGAGCGAAGCACAGAGCCTGGCACATAGTAAATTAATGCACGAGGAGGCATGTGTTTGACAAAAGTGTATCATGTTCCAGGTGTACACGTTCCATGTGTCCATGTCCTGTATAATATACTTGGCTACCGAGAACACATAGTTGGAAATGCTAGGTAGAGGCCAGGTTACAAGGGCCTTGGGGCAGTGTTAGGCAGTTGGTGTGATTGTGCAGGACTCGCATGGAGGAGTGCCGTGTGCCACAGGTGACACTGGACAGGAGACTCTGGAGGCCAGGTGGCCAGAGGGGCACCAGGGTCCTCATTAGGGTCATGAAGGCTTGAGCTGAGGTCAGGACAGTGGCGCTGGGGTTAAGAATGGAGTCAACGTTTGTAGCAGTTATCCAATGCAGTGGCTTCTTGGCCCTTTTAAAATACACATCTGCACGAGAGAGATTGGAAGGGAGCCCCAGAGGGCCCAGTTGGGGACAAAGTGTGCTCCACAGACACATCCCTGGATCACAAAGAGTTTTGCAAATGGTCCCATGGGAGGTGGTTGCTGGAATTGATTCTATAGTCCAGCAGCTTGGGCAGGGGTGGGGCCCTCATCCCTGTGGCCAGTGATAGCAGAGCCTGGCAATGGCACGTGGAAAATCACTTGTTCAGTGAACATCTCTCCAACGCTCCTTTATTTAGGGCTTGACATGGAGCCAGGGGAAGGAGCTTGGGAGACCTGGAGCCTGAGAAGCTACTGGGCTTCAGGTTGGGGCCAGGAAGGGGCTGCCCCGGGATAAGTGGAGATGTGGTGAGCTGAGTACGTGCCGCCCCCCAGGACCATGCTGCCTGGGGCCTGCTGCATGGCTGCTGTCCCAACGCTTGAGCCACACTCTCTCTCTGTCCCCTGGGAGGGTGGTAGTTGGTTGCAGGGCAGCCAAGTCACCTAGCTCCTGTCCTTGCGGGAAGTTGCTGTGGGGAGGCTAGCTGGTTGGGAAGATGCTGAGTAAAAACCTGTAGAGTTGGGAGTCTCTCAGACCCTAGACTTACCCAGTAGAACTGTGATCCTGAATCCCCAGGCCATGTACTGGTACTAGTCTGTGGCCTGTTAGGAACCAGGCTGCACAGCAGGAGGTGAGCAGTGGGCGAGCCAGCTAAGCTTCAATTGTGTTTACAGCCACTCCCCATCTCTCCCATCACTGCATAAGCTCCGCCTCCTGTCAGATGGGCGGCACCATTGGATTCTCATGGGAGCATGAACCCTACTGTAAACTGTCTTGCAAGGCATCTAGGTTGTGCTCTCCTTGTGAGAATCTAATAACTGATGATCTGAGGTGGAGCTGAGGCGGTGATGCTAGCCCTGGGGAGCAGCTGCAAATACAGATGATCATTAGCAGAGAGGTTTGACTGCACAATAAATGTAATGTGCTTGAATCATCCCAAAACCATCCCCCATACCCTGTCCATGGAAAAATTATCTTGCATGAAACTGATCCCTGGTGCCAAAAAAGTTGGGGACCGCTGCTTTAGAACACTTATCACAGTTGTAATGGAGATATTCATTCACGCACTTATTTGTTTAATGTCTATCTGTCTTGCTAGACTATAAACTCCATGAGGACAGGGAGTGGGTTTCTGTCCTCTGTGGTAGCATCACCTAACACACTTGCTGGCACACAGTTGGCATGCAAAAACTACTCGTTGAAGAAATGAAAGATCCTCACAGCAACCCAATGAAGCAGGTACTACTGTTAATATTATCGCTGTTTAAGGATGAGCAAAGTGAGCCTTAGAGAGCTTGGATGGCCCCAGCCACAGAGTGGGAAGCAGCACTGAGGATTCAGACACACAGATCAGCACAAGGAGGGGTAAGCGGCCCAGGCTTGGCCAATAATACTCGAGCTGGGGAAAGCGAGACCCCTGTCCTTTTTGGCCTCTTGGCTATTGGTATGTGAGACTAGGGCTGGTGGTGGCCAGGATTCTAGCCTAGGGGGGCAGCTGGCCTGATGGCGTGGTGTCAGAGAGACAGTGAGAGAGAGAGGTTCTGAGTGCCCGGGTGCTGTCATCCCCTTGCCCTCTCTGCGGTTTGAAATGGGAGCCAGTACGGCCCCTTAGCTTAGGCTGGCCTGGCTCGCCTTCCTTGCATGTGCAGCAGAGAGTTCTGAGGGATGCAGTGATGAAACCCATCCCGCTGTCAGTGGAGTGGGAGGACCACTGACCTGGGTTTCAGCTCCAGCTCCACTAGGCACTCTGTGTGTGACAGAGCAAGTCCCTCTCGACCTCTGGGTCTCGGCCTCCTCCGCTGTAAAACAGGGCAGTAACTTCTAGCTCCCAGGCAGGCAGTCGGGGATCATGAGCAAGTACTAAGGTCCACGGCTCAGGGCCTGGTGTCCAGCAATTGCTCAGGAAGTGCTAGCTTCCTCCATCTCCCTCGTCCGTAGCTTTTGGCTGCAAGTCCTAGAAAACTCATCCGGGATCGGCTTACACAGTGAGGACTTTGATCACTGCATGCCAGAAGACCAGCAGTAGGGTAGGTCCAGGGTGGTGAATTCAGAAGCTCATCAGTGTCACCAGTGACCCAGGTTCTTTCTGTCTTTCAGCTCTGTCCTTCTTAGAGTGTCAGCCATTTCCCTCAGGGTCACCAGATTGCTGCCCCAGCTCCGGGCATCATAATGTGGACCCGGGGAGGGAGGTGTTTCTTCCTTATGTCCCTTTGTAAGAGTGTGAGGAAAGCCTCACCGCCAGTCCCTAGCAGATGTCGCCTCAGGTTTTATTGGCTGGAATTGCCAGACACCCATTGCTTAACAGAGCGTTTACAAGGTGGGTAAAGCACCATGATTGCCTTAGAGTAATTAAAAAACAAAACAAAACAAAACAAAACAAAAAACCCAAAGGGCCAAGGTAGGAGACTGAACAAAACTGATTTTGTTAGCAAGGAGGAAGGGGAGAACGGCTGTTGGGCTGTGTCTGCCCTGTCTGTTCACTGACGGCCCTGCCATCCCAAACAGCGCCTGCTCATGGTCAGTGCTCAGCAAGTCCTCACTGAGCAAGCCCCTGCACCATCTGGCAGAGTAGAATGGGCGAACAGGTTCTTCAGATGACTGTGGTGACCATCTTTAAGAATTTTGAGGCCTTGCGGGAGGTACCCAAACTCACTGGCGTGGCAGAGGCGGGGGTGGGTGGGGACCTGTAGAGGAGGTTCTGGGGCTCGGTGACTGTCTCAGTGCAAGGTAGCGGTCCCCGGCTGGGCCCATCCCAGCTGGCCTAGGAGTGTGAGGCTGGGAGCTGGTGGAGAGGGCTGGTGTGGCTCCTACAAGGAGGGCTCGAAGGGCTGCAGGAGGTGGCAGCTCCCTTGGGTGGCAGCGTGCAAGTGGTGGCAACTGGGATGGGGGGAGCAGGCTCCTTTTCAGTCTGACATTTAGTTCATTCAGCGTCTCTTCACTGAGCACCTGCAATGTGCCAGGAATGTGCCAGACCCAGGAGATAACACGACGAGCTGACACAGGCGTGGCCCCTGCCCTCTTGGAGCTTAAAGTCTAGTGGGGGAGGCAGATGTTAGTCAAATAATCCCAAGACTAGTTTAAATTGTAAGTACTGAGAATGATGAGGACAGTGTGTGCTGCAACCCCGGGGAGCGCCATTCCCATAGCAACCCAGGGAGAAGGTGCGCGAGCTGGAGGGACGTGAATGACGTGGAGACGTGATTACGTGGTGAGGTCCATGATGATGGGTCCGCAGTGCGCTGAGGAAGACCGAGGAGTGCAGGATGCCGACCTGGATTGTGGCTCGTCTAACTGGCTAGCCAGTGGTACCGTTCAGAGAGAGAAAACACTAGAAGAGGATCAGGGTTGGAGGTGGGGAGAGGGGAGCTCACGAACTGGGTTTTAGTCATGTTGAGTTTGATGTATCGAGGTGATGAACAGGTTTGGAAGCAGCAAGACTTTTCAAGCTCTCCGATCCTGAGACAGAAGGAAAGATTGGTGGAGAACGTCTCATTTTTCTTCTCTGGTTATTGTGATCCTGGGACTGTGTTCTTTAAATGAAATCAATAATAATAATACGTACTGATTATCTACCCTGAGCCAGGGTAGACTTGACATATTTCAGCTTACTGAGGCTCCACAACAACCCTATGAAATATATACTGTTAGAACCCCACTTCACATATGGGGAAACTGAGGCTGGGCGACCATAAAAAGCTGTTGCCTGAGGTTGGGGGCAGAGCTCAGATTTGGGCCCAGGCAGTTGGGACACAGCAGCTGTGTTCTTAACCACTGCCCCACAGGGCCCCTGTGTACCTGCGGTCGTGTTTGCCTGAGTGCCGGGACTCCAGGGACTCCAGGGACTCTCTGGACAGGCATACTTTGTTTTATTGCACTTGCCTTGTTACGCATTGCAGATGTTGCATTTTTACAAACTGAAGGTTTATGGCAACTGAGTCAAGCAAGTCTATTGGAGCAATTCTTCCAACTGTGTGTGCTCACTTGGTGTCTGTCACATTTTGGTAATTCTCACAATATTTCACAATTTTCATTATTATCATATCTGTTATGGTGATTTGTGATCAGTGATCTTTGATGTTACTGTTGCAATCATCTTGGAGTGTCATGAACTGCACCCATATAAGACAGTGAACTTAACTGATATGTGTGTGTGTTCTGACTCCTCCACCCACTGGCTGTTCTCTGTCTGTCTCCCTGTCCTCGGGGCCTTCCTATTCCCTGGGACACAACAATATTGAAATTAGGCCAATTAGTAACCCTACAATGGCTTCTACGTGTTCAAGTGAAAGGAGGAGTCCTATGTCTCTCACTTTAAATTAAAAGCTAGAAATTAAAAGCTTAGTGAGGAGGGCATGCTGAAAGCTGAGACAGGCCAAAAGCTAGGCCTCTTGTGCCAAACACTTAGCCAAGTGGTGAATGCAAAGAAAAAGTTCTTGAAGGAAAGTGAAGGTGCTACTCCAGTGAACACACAGATGATAAGAAAGCGAAACAGCCTTATTGCTCATATGGAGAAAGTTTGAGTGGTCTGGATAGATCAAACCAGCCACAAAATCCCTTAAGCCAAAGCCTAATCCAGAGCAAGGCCCTGACTCTCTTCAATTCTATGAAGGCTGAGAGAGGTGAGGAATCTGCAGAAGGAAAGTTTGAAGCTAGCAGAGGTTGGTTCATGAAGTTTAAGGAAAGAAGCCAGCTTTATAATGTAAAAGTGCACGGTGAAGCAGCAAGTACTGATGGAGAAGCTGCAGCAAGTTGTCCAGAAGATGCAGCTAAAATCATTGAGAAAGGTGGCTACACTAGACAACCGATTTTCAGTGTAGACAAAATAGCCTCTTACTGGAAGAAGATGCCATTGAGGACTTTCAGAGCTGGAGAGGAGAAGTCAATGCCTGGCTTCAATGCTTCAGAGGACAGGCTGACTCTCTGGTTAAGGGTTAATGCAGCTGGTGACTTTAAGTTGAAGCCAGTGCTCGTTTACCATTCTGAAAATTCTGGGGCTCTTAAGAATTATGCCAAATCTACTCTGCCTATGCTCTATAAATGGAAGAACAAAGCCTTTTTATAACATGGCTTACTGAATTTTTAAGGCCCACTGTTGAGACCTACTGCCCAGAAAGAAAGAGTCCTTTCAAAATATTATTGTTCATTGACAGTGTACCTAGTCACCCAAGAGCTCTGAAGGAGATGTACAGGGAAATGAATGCTGCTTTAATGTCTGCTGACACAACGTTCATTCTACAGCTCATGGACCAAGGGGTAATTTTGACTTTCAAATCTTATTATTTAAGACATATAGGCTGGGCATTGTGGCTCATGCTTATAATCCAGCACTTTGGGAGGCTGAGGTGGGAGAATAGCTTGAGGCCAGGAGTTTAAGACCAACCTGGGCAACATAGTGAGACCCTGTCTCTACAAAAAACAAAATAAAACAAACAAACAAATAAACAAATAAAAATAGCCAGACATGGTGGCATATGCCTGTAGTCCCAGCTACTAAAGAGGCTGCGATGGGGCCGGGTGTAGTGGCTCACGCCTGTAATCGTAGCACTCTGGGAGGCCGAGGCGAGTGGATGGTTTGAGCTCAGGAATTCGAGACCAGCCTGAGCAAGAGCGAGACCTTGTGTCTACTAAAAAAATAGAAAGAAATTAGCTGGACAACTAAAAAAAAAAAAAAATATATATATATGTAAAATTAGCCGGGCATGGTGGTGTATGCGTGTAGTCCCCGCTACTCGGGAGGCTGAGGCAGGAGGATCGCTTGAGCCCAGGAGTTTGAGGTTGCTGTGAGGTAGGCTGACACCACGGCA